>JABASP010004189.1:0-10985 GCA_019776565.1 Sminthurinus signatus
GAGTAATAATAATATATTACAAAGAAACGAACCAAAACAAAAAAACAAAAAGCTTTGACACTTCCTCTCTCTCTCTCTCTCTCTCTCTCTCTCCAGAGAGAAATCAAAAGTGAAGAAAGAATAAAGTGCGTGTATTATCACTTGTTATTATCTTGTATCTTGTATTATTATTATTATTAGTGTTATTGTTGTTATTTGAGATGAGAACGAGTACTCTGACTGTACGGAAAAGAAGTAGCAGAGTGTGGAAATGACTCCATATCAAAAACTGATTGCTTACAAAATGATATGAAGAAAAAATACATGAATAAATAAATCAATAAATAATGCCTTCGAATTTTTTCAATGGAATTCGACCAGCATAATGTTCACCAATAGAATCAAGAACCAAGAAGAATCAAGAGCAGGGAGAAAGATCAAAAAAGTACATACATAAATATAAAAAAGAATATATTGTACCAAAATAAAAAACATAATAATAATAATAAAAAATGAAAACACTTTTGAAATTGAGCAAGTCATGGAATATGATGAGTCTATATATATTGAATTGAAGAAGTCATAAATAATAATAATAAAATAATAATGCATTGTTGTATTTATACTATTGAAAAAATAAATCTTGAAACAAAAATGTTCCTCCTTCTTCACTACGTATATTCTCTATATATTTCTCAAAAAATTCCATGAAAAACTATTTGAACTTACAAAACGAATGGACTGGAAGAAATGCAATATACCAACTTCAGTATACATACATTATATTATGAATTAAAATATTATAATGATAATGATAAAAAAAATAATGTTATGATGATGATTATTATTATTATTATATATAATATATTATATCATTATTATGCCCTGATATAGTTGAGTATGATATGCCTCACATGTTCAATTCAAATGAAGAAAACAGGAAAGAGAAAATTTAAATATATTATACATATATATAATATATATACATGCATATATATGCAAATACATATTTATAAAGTCTCTGTGTATAAAAAAAATGTGTAAAATTGTTGTGTGTGTGTGTGTGTGCGTGTGTATGGCACAAAAAAAGTATCGTATGACTGGGACTTCAAAAAAATACCGTTTGTATGCGATGAAAAACTATAATGAATAAATAAGTGAATACTTTCTAGTCCAACAAATATTATCAAAGTCTTATTTCTTATTTCTATACTCTACATAATCATTCAGTATTCAAGAGTAACATTTTTTAAACTTTTACAGGATACAAAAAAATAAAAAAATTCATATATGGAAGCATCTTTTTCATTAAAAAAAAATTACATTATGTATTATTACACCATAATGATTTTGTTGTTTAAAATGTTTTGTATAATACTCTTTCAATGAGCTTTGATAGAAGACAGAATACTGTTAACTATCATGCATATACGCGTGTGTACACGTAAAAATTTATCTTACAACACAAGTTAAACATGATTTTTAAAACAATATAGAGAGAGATTCTGGTTTAGGTATAAAACTGTTTTGGTATTTAAGAAAAATAAAAACAAATGAAGAGATTATTATCATGGATTCGAAAGTATACAAAATATAATATTATTACGTGTATAATATAAAAATTAAAATATTATAAATGTTCTTAGAATTCCAAACCATTACAGTAGCTTTTCTACAGTTCTTTTTACTAACTTTTTACTACAACAAAACTACCTAATATTATTCTATTCTAACATGAATGTAATATTATGAGAGCAATACATAGAGTTGAGATTTGAGATATAAAGAATTATTGTTGTACTTACTGGTTGTACGTTGTAATATTATTATTATTCTTCTTCATATTATGCATATACAGAAAGAGAGAGATCAAGCATCTTTTTGAATGATGGTTTCATGGTTAATTTTTCTTGTAGCTGTCAATGGTAATTGATTGTAGTCGTCGTCGGCACTGCCGGTATGAATAAATGAAGACACGTAAAAGAAGAAGTGGAGAGTGATGGAGACTAAATCCAAATACTGAAGAGATAACTACCCAACATAATCCAATGACTTGTATAGCCTAATCGACTCCAACTTTGAAGTTGTTGAGATAGGCCGTCAGTAAATATACTACTGGTTTGTTCATCTGGTTTTTTGTTCATCATGACACCAAGGTACGCCAAATGAAAATAAGCCAGACCACTAAACATTAAATTTGCGAAGAAAACGCCAGGATGTGATGATTTGTATTTATGACGTTGGCACTCATTTGAAGAAGAAGAACATTTCCGGCTCTCAATACAAGCTTCAAAAATGGAAGACAACTTTTCTCTAAATCGATGTTCTACAAAAGTGTAAAAGCCAAGAGAGAGTAAAACCATGGATAAACTAAAGTTGAGGCCATGAAGAAGGGAACTGACGAGGAATGTCAAAATAACTTTCCATAAAATTCCAATGTTTTGAGAGGCTCTGAATACATCTATTAATTCCAAGAAGAAAAAAAAATATTGTAGAAAAAATAAATAAACAACAAAAATCACACATCTTGTTTTTTTAATTTTTTTTTTAAAAAAAAAAGAGAGTATAAAATTGTTACTTACGAATTTTGAGCCATCGATGCATAGGAATATTCCAATTTACTACAACTTCACTTAGGGATCTAGGAAGCTCAATTTTTAATGGATTTGTAACTTCTATATTCATTTGTGGATCCGAATTTCCTCCATAAAAACCAGAAAGAATACACATTGCTTCGGACATGTATGAAATAAAGTAATGACTAAATCGGACGGAAATTGCATCTCTAACTGCTAGTAGCCAGCTGTAAATTGAAAATAAATAAATAAATAAAACACATCACATTGATTAATGATTATAAACTTCAAAACAAAGACAAACAATTAACATGTAATTCGTATATATTTTTTTGATAATAGTATGATACATGTGTATATTCGTAAATTATTTATTATTACCTTGAATTGATTCCAAGAAACAACCAAATAACCCAGCAAGAACTAATTCCAAGACACATGAATGAAAAAGTTGTTGCTGCAAAAACTTTGACTACCCAGCTGAATGCCTGTATAAAAAAATAATAAAAATATCATTACATAAAGAATAGGTACAAGTCATACGATATAAAAAATAATCATAATATTATTATGCTATTATTATGCATATGTTGGAGTTTTTACCCATGGCCTTCGTTGATAAACTTGATAATATATGTTCATAGGAATCCATGGACCAAATGCCACAGTTCCTGGACAAAAAATGTAGCCAACATAATCGAGAAATGGTGGTAGAGTTTTCCGTGCTTCAGTTGTAATTTCATAAGAAACAGACAAACTTTTCAACACAATGATCATTTGTATTCCTCTCACTTCTTCCCATTGTTCTGGTAGTAATTGAAAATATTCTCTACATACATGAGTAAAAGAGAGAATACAATAAGAAGTTTTATAATTAAATTTATCAAACATTTACATGTCATTATTAAGTATCATATATTCTAGAATGTTATGCTTATATATTTGATAAAATATTCAATTTTTCAAATTAGTGATGATTTATTTACCTGATTATTAGATACGTAAAGAAGACAAACATGACAAACTTGTATGAATAATCTTTAAATGGTTTTAAAAAACAAAATAGGACGGCCCAATAAGTACATAAGGCTAAAACACAAGTATAAAAAATTGTTGGACCAATCAAAGCATAAAGACCAAAAACTCCACATAATCCAGAAATTATATGGCACAATGGATCCCGACGAAGTGGAACTATAAATATAAATAGTTAAAAAAGAAGACCATAATGTTATAGAAAGAATAAATAAAATATATTATGAATAGTAGTTGTTTTTGAAAATGTGTATCATAATAATTCATTTAATATAATGCTTCAACATAAAATGTAAAATGTGCAAAATACTCTTTAAAACTGTTTTAAAACTTACGTAGTTGTGTCAATATTTTAAAAACCAGGCAACTAATGAACAACAAAATGAGTTGTTCAGATGCATTTATTAGACTAGATTTGAAACATGTTTCATATACTTCTGAAATTGTAACATCTTCACGAAATGGAACTTCTTCTTCATAATCATAAGCTTGGTCATATTCTTCTGGAACGTCCACGTCATATGTCTGTGGATAATCTTCATAGTCATGGTATGCACTTTCGTCCATGTTTCCTTCAAAATAAATAAATGGAAATATTATACAATGTCCATGTATAAAAATAAAATTCTTAAATAAAAACTGTACTTTTTTTACTTACTTGTCCAGTGGAATGTGTCTTAGCTAAATGAACTACCATGAAGAACCGTCCATCACTTTTAACTAATTCTCAGAGGTTGTTAACAACTTTCTTCTTCCTAAAAACTATACTATAATATCCAATTAATTTAATGACAGCAATAAAAATCTCAATACAATTAACTATTAACTTTTTTTTTTTTTCGTCCTCTCGATAAAATACCGCCCTTTTTATTTGAACGTAATTTTTTTTTGCTCGTGTGTTTTTTCGGCTGAAGATCAAGATTAATTAATTTTTAACATTTTAATTGTGCAGGTCTTCAATTAAATCAAGAGTATAGTATTATTTTGTTTTAAATAAAAGATCAAATGGTGGTTCGAGAAGAAATGGATACAGAATTTAATGCAGATATTAAGAAGGGAAAAGCAACTAAAGATCAATTAAGTAAGTATCAAAATAATAAAAAATTCACAAAACACGTGTTTACTCTCAATTCTCAATAACTCAATACAAATGAATATAAAAATGAAATATATTTTATTAAATGTATTTCTTTTGTTTACTCTTTATCAGGAATATGGGATAATTTGTTAGAAATCAGAATACAACTTCAAAAAATTTTGGTTGAAACAAATACATTACCACAGAAAGACTTTAATGGTTTATTTCAAGATGTTGAAAAACAACAACAACATGGACAATCTAAATCTGAAGAAAATTCTAATAATAATACAGGAAATTTTGATTCTACTTGGAAATCTTGTAATGCAAAAATTAAAGTCCTCATGGATAATTTACTTGGATTACAGGTACATATATATATTAAAAAGAATAAAATCAGCAATAATTGTCATAATTTTACTCAAAAAGAGACAAGATTTTACTGTTTAAAATAAAATTTGATACTATATGCTTATTTTGTAACTTTTATATTGTAATGTTACAGGATGTAATGTCAAAACAAAACCCAGATGTTGCTAAGAGTATTTTGGGAAAAAGAAAAGCATCAAAGGAAAATGGGAGTCAAGATGATGACGATGAAGAAATACCATCAGATGAGGAAATTACTTCAGAAGAAGATGATGATGATGAAGATGGAGGAAAATATCCAAAAACAACAAAAAAAGTAAAAAAGACGGATTCAGATGAAAATTCAGATTCAGAAGCCATTGATGATGTAGAGGAGGAAGAGGAGGAAGAAGATGAAAATGAAGATACTCCAAAAAAGAAAAAGAAAATAATTAATGATTATGATTCAGAGGTTCAAAAAAGATTTGTAGGATTCTCCAAATTTCGTAATGAGACAGTACAGAAATGGAATGAAAAGACACAGATATCATCAGGAAATATGAATAAAAAGAATTTTACAGCCTTCCAAACTTCTACATTAAGTCAAATTGAACATATATTAAAAGATAAAAGTAGATTATTTAAAAGGACACAAAGGAAAAGATCTAGTAATACTTATGTAATAGGAAAAGCCAAAGTAGAAAATGACACTGAAGAATATGATTCAGAAATATTTGATGATGATGATTTTTATCATCAACTTTTACGTGAACTCATTGATAGGAAAACATCAAATGTAACAGATCCAGTTCAATTAAGTCGTCAATGGCTTCAAATTCAAAAATTAAGAAGTAAATTAAAAAGAAAAGTTGATACACGTGCAAGTAAAGGTAGGAAAATCCGATATGATGTTCATCCTAAATTAGTTAATTTCACTGCTAGTTATGATGTTTCACCTATGACAGATGCGGCTGTAAAAGAATTATATAGTTCTTTATTTGGAAACAAAAAGGAATGAAATAATGATGATTTTGCTGTATTTACGTATATTTTTTCTTCGTTATACTCTATTCTGTATTCTATTATTTGTAAAAAGTAATAAAATTATGAATTATCTATAAAATATTTGATGAAATAATAATTATTGAAGTTTTTGAAAAGTTGTTATTTTTCATACAATATTATAATACAATGCATGTTTATTTTAATCCCTAAGAATACATCATGGGTTATCGGTATAAATCTTCCACGTATTAATATATATAAATGGATACAATTAATTTCATTAAAGGTGTACTAAAAATCTCTATTATAAATACATTTTTTACATTATAATATAAAGGATTGTTCTTGAAAATCTTAAAGTTACAAGATACTTAATGGATAATCATTAAATATATATGTGAAGGCAATACTTAATAATTAATAATAATAATATAATTGCATAAATGCATTTAAATAATGACTTGAAAATTCTTTGATGACAAGGAATGAATATATTATAATTTCATACATAACATATTATATTAATTTTAACAAATATCGAGTTTTAAGGTCACTGGTTATGTGTGAACGGTAGTGTCATTGGTGATGGATTTTGTAGATAACTCATAACAACAGCTGAAATTGAGAGCCTGAAATTGATAAAAAATACAAGTAAGAACAATTATTATTGGTTATTTTATATTTTACTGTAAATAGGAAATAGGACATAAATACACACTAATGAACTAATCATCTGTATTCTGTATTATATTGTTATAAGTAGCATAATATTTTTAACTTACATGTAGCTACTAAAAATTTGTTTGGCATCATCCTGAGTACGTGAAGATGCAAATCCTATACAACTACAATAAATAGCAATCCAGGCACACCATTTCATCTGAAAAATACACAGGAAGACATAAAATAATGGGACTTGAATAATTTGTTGTGTATCAAAGTTAATTAAATTATATATTTGATATTTGATGTACTTACTCTCATCATGAGTCCAAACATACTAAATAACATTCCAACAACACTCATATAATCTGAAGTGAAATCATCAAACACCATTGCTGGTTGTTTTAACCTTTAAAATAAACAAAAACATTAAAATAAAAACAGCAAATTAAAGATTGTCTTTGAAATGTAAAAGTAGTAAAAGTAAATAGTTTAAGAAATAAAAGTATACCTTTTAACTTTATCAGGTCTTCTAGGGTCATCAACATTTGTCTTCATCTTGAAACAATTATTTTAATATAATTAAACTCCTATACTTGTCCACAATTATTATTATGAAACTTTAACTATATTTCGCTGCTGTTTTCTCTCCCAAAATCTCAAAGATTTTTTTTTCTAAGGTTTCAAAAAATTTTCAATGGTGCCCATTGAATCGTCTGTGGCGTATTCAACGTGGCATTCAAAAATTGAGACAAAAAAAAAGAGATCAAAGATTTTGCTAGAGTGTATAATTTTGTATTTAATACTTTTAATTGCAATTATTATGAAACGTGTATAAAACGATAAATTACAGTATTAATTAGTCATAAACAAAGTGCATAGTTCATATCAGAAGGAAATTACATTGATTATTAGATTATTTAGTGTGGTTCAAAAGTGAGATTCATTATTTTTATTTACATCTGAACAGGAAACGGGAAGAATACAAACGTCAAAAAACATCTGTGTACATACTGTGTACACACATTTTGCGAGTGAAGAAATCCGGACAGAAAAAACAAAGTTAATCATGTATCGTAAAAACAATTATAGTTATGTAGACTCGGCTATTGAAACAGAAAATGATCGCCTTCAAGATGAGTTAAGAGATAAAGTCAAATCTTTAAAAGATGTAAGTATATTATACCTACTTTACGCATAAAAGTAATGTTTAAAATCTACTCTATTTTTACTCATATACTCCTGACCTAATTTTGTGAATGACATTGAAACTATAATATTATGTACAAAAGTATGTAAATAATAATAAATAGTATTAATTATGCACACGTTACATATATTTGTTTTTTTTGTTTAACTATAGGTAACTATTAGAATTGGAGACGAGGTTAGAAGTCAAAATCGGGATCTAGATGGAATGGTAAGAATTTCATCATCATCGTCATTTGTCACTCGACTTTCTAGTCCACAGCTAAATATTATTATGTAATGGTTGAAGTACATTTTAATAATCTGTAATCTATATAGGATTGATGATTTACACATGAAATGAGTTTCTTTTGAAGCAGATTTAATTGAAAGATGTGTTATAAGTTATAATGTACAGATGCAGTGAAAACATGATAGCCATGAACAGTCTTCTTTTTTTTTGATTTCGTCATTATTATGAAAGTTAAATATCATTGTTTTATTTAGTCTCTTCAAAGAATTAGAGAAAGAGTTGATATAATATGTGTATATATATATATAGTTAAAAAGTAAAATGCGATATATATCTTATATTTTCTTGCTTTTTTTTATGTATAAGTACAGTTTAAGTATAATTTTATAGTATTACGTTAAAAAAGTTACATAATATAATATATCCAAGTTCCAAACCAAATACATAATAGAGTATAGTAAAAATAAATGTAGTATTTTGTATTTTGACAAAAATAGTATACTGGATGTGTATATACATATATTCTGATTATTATAAATAGTGTTTTACATGTTGGTACATTTTCTTTCTTTAAACAATATCTAGGTTTGTTTTGTAACTCTTTTGATTTATTTAATTGACTTGTATCTCTTTTTTTTATCCCTTTGTTTATATAGGACACAGGTATGGATAATGCAGGTGGATTTCTTGGTAAAGCTATGGGTCGGGTCAAGCTATTATCCAAGGGAAGCCACAATTATGTGATACTCTATCTTCTTGGTTTCTCTATATTTGTATTCTTTATACTTTGGATATTAATCAAATTTTATGGCTAAACAAATCAATTATAATAATAGGAATAATTTGATAAAATCTTTAAAAAAAAAGTTTCAATTATTATTATAACAGTATTGTTGCTGTTAAAATATAATATTATTATAATATATTATTAAATAAGTATATGTGCTATATTTATATATAAAAGATAATATAATATGTAATGTTGTATTATATCTACTGACTCGCGCTCAACAATCGCTATTTTTTTTTACACTATACATTCCCGTACATGAATTATTATATAATATAAAAGGGATTGTAATGTGTAATGTATACATAAAATACATATATATATCCGTTTAAGTGTGATTCTTAACAACCAAAAAAGATAGTAATAATTAAAAATGTATATCGTAAATGATATTATAATATATTTATTTTTCATAAACTCTGATGATATTATTATCTAAAAAAAAACGTTTTTGTATACTAAATCAATAATTATTCATTACTCATTACATATATGTATTAATTGCATCATATCATTGATGGTGACTAAAATAATAATGGATAATATTTGTAAAAAAAAAGACACTCTAATTTATCATAAATCTCAATTAAATCTAATACAATAATTAATTATTACTATTATTATTATTGTTACATAAATCAATTTCTTGCATTGAAGAAGAAAAAATTCTTTCCTATAATATATTTTATAGTCTCTGCAGTCAAAAATTTCGAAACATTATCAAAAAGTATATATATTATATTGTTTCTTTTCAGTATTTTTTTTTATCAGGTTGATTACTTTATCAAGTCTAAATGACTAAATATAATATATGTATAAATATACGCTGAATTGTAGCATATTAGCACATTTTTATGTTACATTCTTTTTATGCGTATTATCTTGGTACATATTAGTTATTGTTTTTTGTATTACAATTCCAAAAAAGGCACATATTATGTATGTATTGTAATTTGTAATAACAGTTCAGGTTAATAATTATTATTATTACTTGTCAGTATAAGAGATTTCATCACATGATATATATATACTAATTTTTTTAAGTTAGTATATTTTAGCGTTTGTTTATAAGTAAACCCATATATATTGGTTGACGATTTTCTGTCCTAAATGCAATATCATATTATTATTTAAATAACAAAATCGTACAATAGTGTAGTATTACACTAATAGTACTTTATATATATATATACATAAGTACTTTAAAGATCATTAGCATATATTATATGAAATATTCAAACTACAAGTAGAAGACGATGATTATAGCGTTGAAGTAAAGTAAAGTAGAAAAAAAAAGTTGTTTATGATTGCGGTGTTAGATTCGTATTGCAAGGGTATTCAATGTTCAGGTAAGGACTCGTGTTGGTGAGAAGGTCGGAGGTCACTTCCATGACTAGTGGCTCTGTAAAACATAACACACAGAAGCACATGTTGGGGTTGTTAAAACATATGCTTTTTTTTATTCGTATGATCTCATAAATTGTTCTTGTAAGTCATCGTACCGACCATCCCTACCGATTCCATCATTAGATGATGTATTAGTTGTCAGAGTAGTTGAAGATGAAGATTCCGGTAGAGAATAGTCCTGAGCCATGGTTTGAAGTTTATCTAAAACGTAAAGTAAATACGGATAATGTTAATGGTTTATAATAATTTGTTATTTATTTTGATTTCATACTTTCAT
Organism: Sminthurinus signatus; assembly: GCA_019776565.1. Taxonomy (NCBI): domain Eukaryota; kingdom Metazoa; phylum Arthropoda; class Collembola; order Symphypleona; family Katiannidae; genus Sminthurinus; species Sminthurinus signatus. The sequence continues at coordinate 10,600 of JABASP010004189.1, forward strand.
TGCTAAAAAAATAACTTGAAAAATTCTATAGGTTTTAGTTTCAATTCATTTTAAACTTTTATTTACCAAATTTCGCTTTGATAGCTTGTAGCGTAGGTTCTACTACTCCAAGTAAAGGGCGTTGTGATGGTTCCCCATTCCAACAGGATTCCATTAAACGCCAACAGTCTTCATCAAAATATGTTAAGCGTTCTGGTCTGGCTCCTTTATTTATTTATTAAAAAACAAAAAAATCATACATATAATAATAATAAATTTTACTTATAAGTAAAAGCATAAGCCCATGAAATAGTTGAGCACGACATTTTTGTATGGGCCCAAAAACCATACAGGGCTGATTGCTATCCCACCCATATGTAAAATCGCCCATTCAAAAAAATCTATCC
>JABASP010004190.1:0-10975 GCA_019776565.1 Sminthurinus signatus
GTAGGTAAGCGCTACAATTTTTACGATGTGTACAGTGTTTTGTACACAACTTGTACGATTTTTTAAGGGTTTCTGTGAGCTTACATGCTCATCGCTAAGCCCGTATAAGCCCTCCGGTCCACGCGAAGCGCGCAGTACTTGTACATAATCATGAGGATAATTTGCTCAATTCCACATTGTTTTTGCAACTTTATGATCCAACTACTATTTACTGTTTATTATTATTATTATTATTATATGATTATTGCCACTTTATACTTTATACATATGTACAATGAAAATACAGAATAGAGAATATTATGACAATAGCAATAATAATAATAATCGTGTGCACATGATTGTCATAAAAAAATAAATTTAGATATCTATGGTGCATTCTTTATATGGGATCGACTGACAGTATAATAATAAATAACAATATTCCCTTGTTTAACAGTTTGTCGGATGAAAATGACAACATTCCGAGATTCACCCAGGACTCATATACAGCTTCTGTCTGGGAAGGAAATAACAAGGGAACTTTTGTGACTCAGGTAAGATCTAATGAGATCATATCTTTTATTGCTCATTTTTTTAAAGGAACGGAAACAAAAATTGTATCTCTGTCTTATTTTGTCTTTTCTTACATTTTATGATTCATTCTTTGTTCTGAATTCTTTATATTCTGAACATTATTACAGTACCTATTTTTATTTTGGTCCAACAAATTATTTTATACAAGACTATTATTATGAATTATAAACGTTTTCATTATACAACTCTACATTAATGAATCTGTCATAATTCAACCGCAAATTGTCCAGAGTTCAAACTACATAAAAATACAAGAACTTTTGACTAAAAAATAAGAAGAGTTTTCATTTATGTATGAATAATTCTTTAAAAATGAATGCAATTATTATAATATGCATATATATGAAATATGAATCATCACACATGTACATTGTACATTTGTGTATTGTTTATATACTTTGTATGTACGGAATATGGAATACAGAGATAATCATGACACACGGACGCTGACTTGAGACTTGGGTTTTGGGATTTGGGATTGACTCACGTACTGGTTACTGGTACCAGTCAAAAGTCACAAGCAGCAGCCTCTACATTCTACATTCTAGATTCTACATACATTATGATTTGACGAATTATGACATGATTTGATAACTGTACAAAATACAAATGTACGCAGAATGGAGAATGTACATAAAATGTGAGACAAAGCGTAGTAATCATGATGATGATGATGATGATGATGATAAGTGGACATATGCTATTATGTTCCGTACAGAAAGACAGAGATTACATTTACAGATAATTTTATAGACATTTTGTATTTTGTGTAGTGAGTGTACTGTAGTTACTGTGCAGTGTACACATATTATAACGTGTACAGTCTATCGTACATCATCATATATTGCACGTGATTGAATGATATGTAATTTTTTCCATATTTTTTATGGACAGATGATAATGTGTAATGTGTAAGTTGTGATGTCTAATGCTTGTGTTATGTACCTATATATCAACAGGTGACCGCAACGGATAATGATGAAGGATCGAATGCAAACTTAATCTATCACATAGTGGATGGGAATCATGATAATGCCTTCATAATTGAGCCTCCATTTTCAGGGATTGTCAAGACAAATATTGTTTTGGATCGTGAAATTCAGGATAAGTATCGTCTCACGATCATCGCCACTGATGAAGGCACCCCTCAACAGACCGGAACTTGTCTTCTCCAAATAAATGTTATTGGTGAGTATTGAGTATACACAAAACGAGTTTACTTTTCAGTTTTATTGTTGGAAGAGTTTTCTGAAATATCTAAAACCACAGCCACAATCAAACAACTAACTAAAACAGCCGTTTTATGAATTATTCATTTCATGAATCTTTACATTTACTATTTACTATTAAATATTTCAGATGTCAACGATAACACTCCCTCCAGTCCACACACAGTGGTTAATGTGAGTGAAAGTCTTCCAGTGGGAAGTCTCGTGACGACGATGGTTGCAAATGATGTTGATACAAATCCAAGTCTCATCTACTCTTTTGCTGAAGATGGGAACGGGAATTCTAATGACAATCACAATGACATGTTCTCCATCGGCAAGTACAGCGGTCGTGTCACACTGGCCAAACCACTGGATTTTGAAACGGAGAAAATCCACATGGTTCAAATCCAAGTGTCTGATACTGTTCATACCGCCTTCACCAGCCTCACGGTTCACGTTCAGGATGCTAATGAAAAGCCAGAGTTCCCTCTCAACATCTACCACGTGACTATACCTGGTCAGTACACCTCTGATTTTGAGTATTTATTGTTTTTTATTTTTTATGCTTGGCTTATTAATGTATTTAAGACTGTGAAACTAATTATTCATGTACAAACACAAAACTTTACAGATGACACCAAACCGGGGTCACAAGTAATCCAGGTGACTGCCACAGACAAGGATTCCAATCAAAATGCATTACTCAAATACTCATTGCGAGCAGCTTCATCATCCTCATCCTCTTCTAGTTCAAGAGATCAAGGGAAATCTCGTGATCGTGGTGGATCTCCAAGAGGTTTTTGGATTGATGAGAATACTGGAATAGTCTACACGAATGGTTCCTTCCCATATCAACCGGACAGTCCCTTTGCACAGTTGACCATCATTGCAAGTGACTCGGGAAAACCTAAAAAGTCTGCCAAGACGACGTTGTGGGTGGAAATCCGTCCCTCTGAGTCTGATTTACTCAGATTCTCACAGAATAAATACACGTGAGTCTAGATTCTAGAGTATAATTTATATTTTATCTATAATATTCAGTGTTCAGTGTTGAACGGCTCATGTCTCATGTATAATAATGTACTTTTTATTTCCCCTGTTTTACTGTTCACTGTTCACTGTTCACTGTATACATCTATCAATCAACATTCAACATTACTTATTACACATTTTTAGACTACAGAAACAGAACCAGAACCAGAGACTCTATAGCATTTTTTCCCCTTTCCTCTTTACATTATACATTATACATCAATATTACTGTGTTTTTTTTTATATTTTGCCATGAATTACGATTACGATTACGTCCTGTGTCCTCCTCATAATAAAGTATTATTACTATTATTACTACATATTACATGTATTTCATGAAGTCGGAAAAGCTGAAGAAGAAGAAAAAGTAGAAGAAAAAGAAGAAGTCTGTCTCTGTTTCTGTTTCTGCCTCTCCAATTGCTCTTCGTTTCGTTTTTCGTTTCATTCCTGTGAGAGTCGTAATCGTAATCATAATACTGACGACTACTTTTGTGGTTTATATTTTATATAATATTGTGTGGTATACACAATATACACAATACACAAGAATAAAGAGAATATTATTATCAAGGTGAAGAGACGTAAAACAACTAAAAGTAAAACGAAAACCAAGAGAATGAGAGACAGAGACAGAGGCAGAGAGTCCGAGAGCCAATACTAAACACATATACATAACACAACAATCCACAACAGTATACAGTAGAAAGAACAGAAAACAGAAATGTGATGAGCTCATTCCTATGATTGCCGTAATTTTCTATTTCCTTTGTTTTCACCAGAGCTACAATCAGTGAAGCAGTAAAACCAGGGACCCTAATAATCAAACTGAACGTTGAGTACGACAAGAAGTTGAGCAAAAACTTACATTTTCACTATAGCATCACATCTGGAAATCCAAAGGAATACTTCACAATTACAAGGTACACTTTTCAATGTACAATGTACATGCACTTATATATATCATATAATATACAGTATACAAATACAGGTACAATACACGCATACGTATAAGAGAATGCACATATGTACAAATGTGTTTATGTGAGTAGTATAAAATTCTATCAGTACTTACTTACTCTGTACTCTTGAGTCTTGAGACTTGAGTTTACCTGAACCTCACGGCGCTCATGCTAGCAAATGAGAAGAAGAAGAAGAAGTATATAGAAGAATTAAGAGTAATAGAGAGAAAAAACACACGGTTTTTTCCCTCTCTCTCTCTCTCTCTTTCGTTCTGTTCTTCCTTCAGAATTATATCATGTCTACCTTCTTTTTCTTCTTCTTCATTTTCTTCTTGAGAGTATAGAAATGTGTGTGTGTGTGTACACATATATTGTCTATAATATTATGTGCTAGCACTATCATTATCCCTACTTACATATAACAGGACCCGTACCTTGTATTTTATATTTTTATATAATAGTAGGTATACTTTTACCGCACAACTCTCTCTGTACTCTGTACCATGTACTGTATATTGTGTACTGTGTATTGTCTTTTGTATGTTGTATGGTGTATGTAAGAATATTTTATGAATTTTATACACATCTTTTTGATGTGTAGAATGTAGAATGTACTTATATATGTATAATAATACTGTATGTATCTCTACTTAGAATTTAGAATGCGAATGAAAAAATATTATAGTATAGAAATTTCTTTCTTTTTTTTTTTTCTAAAAGTCGTATTCAATTCTATATTATTCCATTCCAAATTCCAAATGTAAAATGTATACTTTTTAATTCTTCTTCTTACTATTATTTTAAAATTACAACTATTGTATGAAATGAATAAAAATAAAATATGTAATGAAATATTTGTTTTTTAAAAAAATTACAGTCATACTGGAGAGATCCTCCTCGCAAAACCTTTGGATAAGGAAGACAATCAGAATAGGAAATCCTTCAAACTGAAAGTGACGGTGGAATGTGTGAATATGGCAAAGTGTAGTTCAGTGACGGACGTGACAATCAATGTGGACAGTCAAAATACAATCCCACATTTCAATCAGAGTGAGTATCATGTGAGTGTGAGTGAGAATATGCTGGTGGGTTCCGCCGTCCTTAAAGTTCAAGTGAATAAAACGGAGCATCCCGTCCAATATGATATAACGTCCGGGAATGAGGAGGGCATGTTTGAGATGAATCCCAAAAGTGGACAGTTGGTGTTGAGGAAGCCGTTGGATTTTGATACAGTGCCTCACTACCACTTTGTTGTGCGGGCTCAAGACATTAAGAGTGGAGGGAGATTGTGGAGTTTGGCAATCATTCATATTGAATTGACAGATGAGAATGACAACAAACCTCATTTCTACTATCCTCTATATGTGGAATTTGTTGGAGAAAATGAGATGATCGGAACAACAGTGTTTACAGCCCGAGCTACTGATTTGGACAAGGGGATGTATGGGAAACTCAACTACTCCATATTGGATGGAGATGGAAAGGACAAATTTAATGTGGATCCACATAGTGGTGTAGTGACGACGGCTGCAGTGTTTGACTATGAAATGAAGACCAGTTACTTTTTCACCCTTCGAGCCAATGACTTGGGTGGTCAGAGTAGTTCAGTGAAAGTTCGGATTAATATTGAGAGCCGAGATGAGTTCCCTCCACAATTCACACAAAAGACTTATAAATTCATAATCCCAGTGAATGCTCCACCTGGCTATATTATTGGGAGGGTGGCTGCTCTGGATGAGGATTATGGTGTGGATGGGATCGTCATGTATCAACTCCGAGTTCCAAATGACTACTTCCGAGTGAATCGGACAAATGGTGCAATAGTGTTACAACAGTCCCTGGAAAGTGATTTTAATGCCAGTCTCGTTGTGTTGGCAAATAGTGGAAAATCCTCATCAAAATCCTCATCCTCCCTCATTGACCTGTCTGTAGGAGCTGCTTCGGATGAACTGGAGATGGCTTCAAGTACAAAAGTGGCGGATTGGGTAGTGGGTCTCCTCGTCACTTCTCTTCTTCTCCTCTTCCTCTGTTGTACCATCTTTGTGGTCCAACATCTTCGACAAAAGAAACAAGCCAAAGAGGGGAAATCCGAAACATATAATAATTCTGCCTTTGATACACTTGAGTATGCTCAATCCACCATGTTGGCTCAGAACTCCTCTAGACCCACTTCTCTGTATGGTCCACAATATAGTGATTTGGCGGATCTTGCCGTGAGTGATAGTCATCGACGACGTGTGAATAATACAGTATCTGAATTATCAGATCAAAGTCATTCTGCATCCAGTGGACGAGGTTCCGCGGAGGATGGAGAGGAAGTTGAGGATGAAGAAATCCGGATGATCAATGATCTAGCCCAACAAAAATTAAGAGAAGCTGGGATTGGAATCCCAGATTTAGCTGTACATGGTGGTGGTGTTGGGAATGACTATGATAATATGTCACAAAATTCTGCAAAAAATACACAAGAATATTTAGCACGTTTAGGCATTAGACCAAAAATTAATGATGAACAGCAACAACAACAACATCAGCAACAACAACATTCTCATCAACATCAACATAATATTCAACCTAATAATAATAGTAATAATAATATGAATAGTAGTGGACTAATGGTAGTTCCTCCACATAGTAATAGTGATAATAGTGATCATCATAGTGATTGGACTCATTCCAATATGAATATGAACATGAATATGAACCTAAATATGAACAATATAAATATTGGTTTATTTGACGGGGGGGATGACGGGAGTGGGGGTGGAATGGGGGGAGTTGATGGGGATGGTGTAGACATTTCAACCCTCATTTATGCACAAATACCCGATGATATGAATGATAGTGATACTAATAATATGATGAATCATGACTCTCAGTCCCATCGTTCCTCCTCTCAACATCCTCATCCTCATCAATCGTCAATGAATGGATCACTCAGTTCCATCGTTCACAGTGACCAAGAGGAGTTGACTGGAAGTTATAATTGGCTAAATTATTATCCGCAATATCAACCTCTCGCTCACGTCTTCTCCGAAATCGCTAGACTTAAAGATGATGTGTCAAACAATTTAATTAGTAATAATAGTAGTAATAGTTCTGAGGCTCACAGTGGTATTCACAATAGTAATAGTGGTAGTAATGTTAATTCTCGCCATAATAATAATATAAATAGTACGTCGGCTAGTGGAAAACCTGGCCAACTCCCTCCTAATACTAATAATATTAATCCTAGTGGTAGTGTTAATAATTTTTCAAATAGTAATCATAATAATACTCCTAATAGACGTGTAAATAATGGACGATCTGGTCTACTACCTACTTTACTTCCCCGTTCTCCTATTTCCCATGATTCGTCATTCGCATCCGGACCAATGTCACCATCCTTTTCACCTGCTCTATCACCGTTAGCTAATCCACCTTCACCTTCAATGATAATTAAATAATGAGATAATTCGAAAAAATATACAAAAAATTAAATACCTATAGTTCAATTACTATTATTAATCAAAATAATCAACAAAAACGTCTTCCATAATTCTTATATACTCTGTCTCCTTCAGTATCTCAATTCTTTTTTTGTATACCTGTTTTACCTATTGCCTTTTATTGTTATTTGTTATATATTTTATATCTACAATACATAATACAAAGAAAAATACTCGAATTTTTGCCATTTTTTTGAAAATAAAGCGTTTATACATTATTTAATATTCCTAATTAAATAGAAAAGATTTTATAAAATATTTACGTAGTAAAAGTACAATGAAATGAAAACCAATATAATAATTCCTTGATGTAACAAAACAAGAAAAAAACAAGCCATTATATAACACTGTATCAGTATGTGCCTTTTGATTCAGTACAACTATACTAAAAAATAAAAAATAATTTGAAATTTAGACGACAAATATAATTATTATTGTTACAAAAACAACAAAAACTATTACTCTGTGCTTTAACCTATTATAATATACGATATAGGTAAATCTTATGTATTACAATGTATCAGTAAAATGTGACATTGTTATTTTCCTGTGAGACCTATATGCTATATGAATGTTTTTTTTTGTTTTCTTATACAAATTTAATACACTTTTGTTTTTAGAAATAGCCATTTTAGCCATTATTATAATACTGACTGATATTTTAGAGATATTATTACAATTATTATATATTTAAAGTATAGTATCGTGGGAACTGTGAACAGACTTGTGAAGCCTATATATATAATATTATTATTATCATCATAAATGATAATGTTTAATGCCACTATTTTGTATTTCAAGAAGGACTGAGGTATTTATTGTTATTATTTATATCATTATTATGTTCTAATTTATGTGTTTAGTTCAACGTTAAACGTAAGCAAAATCTAGTTTGAATCATCTATATTATGTTTTTTTTTTAAATGTTGTTACTTTTTTTTGTTTTTGCAATTAACGCTGAGTGTATTCTATGTATTCTCATTTGAAATTTGGATACTACACACAAAACAATATAATGATAATACATTCGTTTTATTATTTGTTCAACTGATGATTTTTCATTTTTCTACAACATTGTTTATTAACATTCTTTAAAATTTTAAACATGTTTTTGTATTATTTGATCATTTTATATTATTATATTAAATCCTAAATTTCTATATATAGACTATAATATGTGTATATAAAACTGTGTATTTATACTTGTAAAAATGAATGTGCCTGTATGTAAATATTTTTCGTTTTTGTATTATATAATGGATCTTCTATCAAACATTCCAGAGAAATAGAACCACAAAAGGTTCAAAATGATATAGATATATATTTATAATATTTATACATATATATGTATACCACTTTTACATACAATCACTACTGAAACAAACGTTTATGTTTTTAAGCTGAAATTATTTATTAGTTAAAACGAGAGAGAGAGTGGTGTGTGATGATGTTACGTACTTGATAAAAAATAGTTTTAAAACAAAAAGAAAGTTGTTATTGAAAAAAAATATGTACGACTCAACTCAAAATACTGGTATTGTTATTACTACTGTACTTTTTTTTAAAAATAATTTTGTTTGTTTTTATAAAACGATAGAGAGAGAGAGAGTTCAAATCGGTACATCAGTATTATTATTATATATGTACTTATTATATACGTCGTGTCATTGTATACAAAGTGAACACAGGAAAAACTGTTTAAATCCTCTATTTTAACATTTTAAGGCATTCCAACAAAAATTAAAGCAATATGTATGTTTATGTATTTATGTTTTTCTTACATAATGAATTGTTATCGCTTTCATTTTTGCTGCAATTACTTGTTATGATAATAGAGTATAACGTATAACAGAGAAATTAATTCAACAGAAAAAAATAAAAAAAGTACATGATGATGAAAAAAAAATTACATTTGAGACACTATAATAAGTTATTCATAATTTTTTTTCTTCATCATTTAGTTTTCTAGAAAACTCATTCCTAATTCCTAATCACCTTTAACATTATATACGCCTAACTATATATACAAAAAAAATACGCCTTGCCATGAAACATAATTTGGTTCATTAATTAATTTGATTTTCAATAAAATACAAACTTAAATAAAGTCTATTTTAGTCTTTAACAAATATTAACAAATCTATTTGTTACTTACACTTGAAATCGTTCAAAAACAAACACTGTATACAATGATATTGCTTCCCACTCTGACTTAGATAAGGTACCAACAGATCTGATTTGTTTATTTTGATGAAGAAATGCTTCAGCATGTTCAAAATCCTTAGAAGTTCGGTCACTTCTTCCAGCTGGGTAAATCTATTAATTAAAATAACAAGTTTCCGTTGTATAAAAATTTTCAAATATTAAATATTATAAGGAAGGTACAATTCTTTTTTCTTTTAGATATGAATTTGTTAACTTATTTTGGTTTTTGAAGAAAAAATATAAATTACCTCTAGTGCTTGCATTTTGTTTAATAAAAATTCACTCTCTTTCTTCTTGGCATCAAAGAATTCATCAAAATTAGCTTTGTACAAAAGTTTCCTATACAAAATATATAATTAATTGTAGTGAATCCTGTAATGTACCTTGATGCATTTAAAATTTCAATAAAAATGGACGGTAACACCTTAGAGCATACATATTAATATAATAAAATGCAAATACATAAATCAATAGTAATAAAATATTATACTTACAGTCCAAATTTTTTGGCTAGGCTAAAATTCGAAAAGATAAATACACAATAATATGCATTATTATAATTTTTTGTTTTTCATTTTTAAACTAACAATTATTATTATTATTATGGTGTAAAGTATCTAGTAATGAGTAAACTATATTTTCATGATATAATATAAGAATTCATAAAAACTAAATGGTACTTACTAAACAAAGAGTGGAAAATAAACAAGAAATTCTGGACAATTGACCACTTCTGCAAAGACAAACAAAAGGTATTCCATCATTTAAGTATACTTTTTTTTTTTGTTAAAGTGGTTATATTTAGTGAACTACATTAAATAACATTTCACCATTAAAAAAGTTTCATACCATCAAGCTTGAAGTAATATTTTGCTCCAAATAGTGGAAAAGGTTCCTCACATTCAAAACTTATTTCGTATACGGAATTTCCAAATGATTTATTACCAGCCTCTCGATATTTGCGTCTAAAAGAAAGAGAGTATAGGTAAATATAAAAAATTGTTTACGGTTACAAATGAAAGTGCTTAACGTTCATATACTCAAATATTCAACAAAAATGAAACAAAAACTACTATTTAAACTTACACAATGCGATCTGAATTTGGCATAGTCCCAATAAAACGACCTCCTATTCTTAAATTATCAGCTACATTTTGAAGCATTGTTTCACATTGTGATAAACTCTCAAATGAATAATGAAATGCAAATTGTATACTGACGAGATCAAAAGATATACGAGGGTCTTGATATTTATCTTTGAGTTTTTCCTTTAAAAATTCAAATCAAATAGAAATCATGCTTAGATATAATCATATAACATATAATATCGTGTCAATTCCAGGCGAACATATATATATATTTTTTTCAATTTAAAAGCCATAATATAAAATATAAATGTTATACCTTTGTTAAGTCAGCACTAATAAATTCAGCAGAAAATACATTTTGTCTTTGATAACCAGCCATCGTATTATATCTATCTTTACATTGTTCTACACTTGTCTCA
>JABASP010004191.1:0-10974 GCA_019776565.1 Sminthurinus signatus
TGCATTGGATTTGGCATTGAGATGATGTCTGCTTCTGTGGTTAGTTTTTGCTTCCCAGACAAGATTCGTCATCATCAGCATCAACATCATCATAATGATCATCTGTCACCTTTTTCTATGTGATCTCTGCATGACTTGCTTTTGTTGTGTCTATTTTTCCGGCATGTTTAACATGTTTACATGACATTTTGAACAGGAAATACGTGATCGAGTCAAAACTGATACAACGGAAAAAGGGAGAAAGAGAGTTGCATGTCGTCTGCAGGATACAGTGTCCGCAATCTACAGTGCACAGTGCACAAAATGTAAAAGGATCAAGAAACTGGAAAAGGACTTGTATGAAAAACGAAAAAGTAACAATACGAATGTGAATGATACTTTTGACTTTTGAGGATGTGTTAATGCGTTAGTTTAAGGTGTGGAATCAGGAGGGTCGACAAACCCCGAAAGTGGTAAGAACTAAGGCTTCCGAGCAGCAAGAAAAATTAAGATGCAGATGAATGATGGCGATGGTGAGTAAGTGATGATTACAATGACAAAAGTGGGAAATGATGATGGAATTTTTTCCTCTCCAATCCTGAGGGCTAAAAATTCAAAAGTCAAGAAAACCTCATCTCTCTTTTTTTTCAATAAAAATAGCTACCACCGTCACTGCATAAATTATGAGGAGAAATGAGAAACGAGAAACGCACCAAATGTATATAGAGGAGAGAGTTACGAGGAAACTAAACTAAAGTAAAGTGGAAGTGAGATCTTGTAGCTGGAAAAATTTGATTTCCAACTGTGCTGTCGTTTCCTTTTTCTTTTTCGTTTTTCTTACTTGTTATTCATTCTCTTTCATCTCCTGTTTCGTGTTTCATGTTTCATATTCATGTTTGGTGTTTGGTGTTTGATGTTAGGAAATCTTATATTACCGTCTCCATTGTCATCTTTGCTCAAATCTTTGAGCTTGCATCCAACATCCAACTAGATTTGACAAAATTATGTAGGCCGAGGTTTTACGGGTTACGGGTTACGGGTTGATGATGAAGTAACTGAATCTACAATCTAGAATCTACAATCTACAACCTTCAGCTTTAGCTCATAAGATTGGCAAGATACACGCTGAAACGTGTAGTTGAAGCTATCTATCGTATCTTGTGAAAATGCCAGTGGAAGAACTTGTCTTTTTACTTTACTTCCATTTTTCATATAGCAAAAAGAAAGGAGGAAAGCCATCTTTGTTCTTGGTGCATTCTAAATTTAAATCTAAATTGTATTGTATATTGTATTCTACAAAATGTAAATAAAACATATTAAAGAACAAAATAAAGTTGATAAGAGAGTAGCTCTCAATTTAAATATGCAATGAAAAATTCCTTCCGCGTTTGTCCTATTTGACCCCCATCGCTGTTTGGTGTTCAGTTACAAGTTACAAGAACAACTATAGTAAAAAAAATATTGTGCAGGTTTGACAATTCTATGAAATTCTTGGTAGACTGAAACTAAAGGGAGATGAAAAGTCATCACAAGTTCAGAGACAGCACTAGGACAACTAATTTCTTGTGTTCTTGAGTTCTTGGTTCATGACTCTTATTACAGTCAGTAAATAGTAAATAGCAAAATTCAAGGAGAAATTTCTCATTTTTAGTCTACCTCTGATACAAATACGCAATAAGATCTCTCAATCTCAAACTCAATGCTCGATGTCAACTTTCTACATCTACAGTCTAAAGTCTAAAGCCAGACCTGGATAACTTTTAATTCCTAATTTTTGAAAGTCTAAGGTTTCTACATCTCTTTTATACTACACCTTTTTTTCACTTTCAAAACTTGTTAGTTGTCCAGTGTCAAAATCAGACAGTTTTCATTTCTCTCTTTTAGAGTCCACTCATTTTTTTTTCAAAAACAGGAAACATTTGCTCGTTAATAAAATTGAAACAAACAAAAGGGAAAAGAAAAGGGTTTTTCTAAAAAATAATAATAATATATGGCAGTTAAGCATTGGTTTAATTTGCATTCTATTTTGCGGTATGACTAATCAATGTCGACTTTGGTCGTTGTTTGTCTCCTCTGAAATTGCCATCCGCCACCCGGTTCCATTTTGCTCTCTATTATTCGGGTTGTTAGCTGTTAGTTTATGGGGAATGAGCAGAGAAGATTATGCAAAAAGAGTAAAGACTACTGACATCCGCAGTGACTGATGCTGATGCTGATGGTCCATAGTCCATAGTACACAAAACACAATACCGATGATATTTTACGTGCGCAGACTGTTTAAATATTTGAGAGGCCTGGAATTCGGAATCAAAATCTGGAGTTAAAATCAACTACTACTATTCTCTTTCCTCTTTTCTGTCGTATGTACTCTGACTGTGAACTGTAAAATGTAAACTGAGAGTCTGACTGAATGATATGCCAAAAGTCGTCAGTTCAGCAGTCGTCATAGTCTAACAAGTTTTGTTATCTCAAAACTGCAGATACTTATTGTATTCAAAAATACTTTTGTATGGGGTATGGGGTTACACAGAAACGGGAACGCTGAAAGCTGAAATGAAGGAGCACAGTAGACCAGACCAAAATATGGAAAATTATGAATTAGAAGGAAACCAAAGAAAAAACAAATTCTAGCACCCTTTCATTTTTTTGTCTTGTAATATATTGTAATTACTTTCTTGTAATATGATTTTTCAAATAAAACTAAACAACTAGACAAAATCAATACTTAATATACATTTCAATTTTTTCTTTGAATCAAAAATCAAAAACCGCAACCTACAGATGAGTATATAATAAATAATAAATAATAATATCCTTTTATGTTTATATACTGCATATGAAAATTCATGTAAAAAAATTTTTATTATTTATGTCATCGCATTAAATTTTCTTAGTATTCGACATTTGACTAAAAAAATGTGACTTTTGAATGAAAGTTTTGAGTTCACACACCCACTAACAAAACAACTGACAACTGACAAAGAACAAGAAAATATCATCCAGATTCAGAATAATTTTTATTTTCCATACCCAGAGTTAGAATTATTCATGCATCCATAGTGTATAAAATACAAAATTCTACTATGCTAGAGTTTTCAATCCATTTCCAGTTTCCACAGTCTTGTCAGTCTCATTTTTCCCAAACTTACCTAACATGAGTGAACTCTCAAATCTTGTATATTTTTCGGATATGGAACAATTTTATACAAATGATTGAACCTTTCTACTTTCTATCACTAATAAAAACCCGTATGTTAAGACTCACATTTTTTTTGTGTAGGTTGTAGGTTGATAATAATTTTGATGATGTACAAAAAGTACGAATGATAACCGCTACCAGCTACCCCAGATTTGCGACATGCTAAATGGTTACAGATTGAAAATGAAACCAAACAAACGTTTCAGTCTTCATGAATATAAAATATAAGCACTTAAAAGAGAGAACGAAGAGTTAAACAAACTCTCGCTATCACCTACTTAACTTTTTGTACTCTCCACTCTCTACAATATATTATATTCAAGTCACTGGAGCATCACAAAATGTTGACTCGTCACTCGACTTTCACTTATTCCCGGGAAATAGAACACTCATCCTCCCATCGTCACACTTTACCTTTTCCTGCTCCCTGTTCACAACTTCATTTTCCTTATCATGAAAATCAACAATGTGGCTGGAAAATTCAGTAACGGAGCAGGAGGCAAACTTTTCCAGCATTTTTTTGAGTATATGCTAAATGACATACAGATGTATTTACTTTGAGTTTATATGATGTGATATAAAATACACATAGTGCATATCGTGTATCGTGGATCGTGTGAACCTTTCATCTTGAATCTTGAGGTTGCCCGACTTTTAAAAAGAAAAACAAAATACTACGCAAATACGTCTTTTGACTTTTTTAGTTACTACATAAATGGGTCGTAGTACGTCAACATTCAAGTTCTTTGTCTAAAGCATTAATAAGACATACTTTTTCCTGATTAAACATAAAATCAATGATGATACAACATACAACGTAAAATATATTTACTATATTTACTTTATATTGAAAACCGAGAAACTTGATTATCTTTGTATAGACATTGATTTTTCTCCTTGATTTCCTTATTAAAAAATACAAAGTGAATTATAACTTCCGAATTTTGGGCTGGCTGCAGCGCTGCAGAAGTAATAAATGACTGACGTTCAAAACTATTTAGATAAGATTGACTTGGACGTCACGAAGTATTTTAGAAACAAAATAAAATTATCCAAAAAGTCTGGAACAGGATATGAATGAATAATAGATATCCACAGTATTTTTATTTTTTATACTTTAGAAACATATGCATTAGTAGACATTTTTCGTTTCGTGATTCTTGAAGTTGTTCATTGTTCATCATTTTCATTTTATATGTCAATGGCTATACGCACACAAAATTGATTAGTAAACAAATGGGCAGAGTGGTTTGAATTTATCTAAATGTAGGTGCATTTGTATTTTGTATTGAGAATGTTATGCACAGAAAAATGTGTAACGGCGTGGGTGGATGGTGGATGGTGAATCTGTTATCCTGAAAATGAACACTACAAAACAGAATAAATATTAACTGTGATTAAACGGTCATACATAGAATGTATAATGTAATGTACATCATTTATCATTTATCAGCTCGAATCTTTATACGTATAAAGTTTTCAATCATGATCATAATAAAATGAGAATGATCTGAGGGCGAGTGTGTGCTAAATAAATGTATAGGTACCTAACGGGTTATACCTTTCCATTTTCCATTGTTTACACATGGCGATCGGAAAATTTTCGCAGTCTATCCACGTAAAGGTGACATTTAAAAGTGGATTAAACTGAAACTACAGTAAATAGTAAAGGTGATGTGTGATGTGTAAAAGTGGTGGCGGACAGGATAAAAAAGTATGGTGAATAATGAGGGAAAGTGATAACGGGGGATAACGGAGGTTTGTCATGTGTAATGTGTAGAGAGTAGAGATATAATACTAATGATAATAATAATTGAAATCGGGGATCTTTTACTCTGTATCTCTGTAATTTCATGACACTAGACATAATAATAATACATGATACATATTGTGGTGAGAGGGAGATAGTAATGTGTCGTCTAATAAAGAATCAAGATGAGGAGGATGCTCGAAGCAAAAGTACGGAAGAAAGGAAAGAAAGAAAGAAGGTATACAGTACACAATACACAAGGGTGAAAGTATAAGAGGAGTGGATTCTCGAATCGTCTCAGTTCACAATCTGACGACCGACCACCAACAACAACTACAACGACTCTTGGAAGCTTCAAAGTCTAGGCACTATACATAGGCTCGTTCACTTTCTCTCACTTTCACTCCATTCACATTTGTACATAGTACATATTACCCTGTGCTCTCACTCTCTCCATCCGTCTGTCTTTCTCCGTCTGAATCACCCCACGTCTTTTTATTATTAGTCACAGACACGTATAAAAGTACTTGGAAGAAAGTCAAACTATTATCACTATCACTATCACTATCACACCCACCAAATAACAATAAAAAGAAATTTCACCAATCATTCAAATTGGGAAGGGGAAATAAAAGGAAACTCCTCATCTCACATCTTGTCATTCCGACATCCGACATCAAAACTCATCAAAGTCCATCCTCCAAAGGACAAGTAGAAAAATAACCATTAGCTCATTTCATATCAAGGTAAGAGTCAAATTTTTCAAAGATCCCTTATTTTTTCAGTACTATTTTATTTTTTATGTGTGTAGTTTTATACTTATAAACTTAACTTGTATTTTATGAAATGTTGAAAAGACTTGCTAAATCAATTTCCCTGTACATTGTACAATGTTGAAACTATCTACATGAAAATACTTCTAGAATTCAAGAAAAAACTAAGGACTAGATTAAAAATTAGATCAAATACAATATCAAGTTTTTTATACTTGATAGTATTTCGAGGAAAAAATTCTTTAAATTTTGTTCATGAAAGTAAAAACTAGCATTTTTTTTTACTTTATTAAAAAGTATCCTCGGGATTTCTCTTTTTAATTCCTGAAAATACTCCTATTTTTTTGGAAAATCTCACTTAAATTCACTTCAAAAAGCAAGTTATACACAATACACAATGCAGTCAGAAATTATATGCATAAATAAGAGTTGAGTAAAAAGCATGGTGGCTTACAGGCTTCCGGTCGATGAATAAAAAATTATATTTGCATGAATAACAAAGAAGCCTCGGGGAATGTAGGAATGTAGGAGTCAAAAATAAAAAGTATTTACATTATGCATGCGGATTAATCGCTAGGGTATTCACTCACACACTACTAGAAAAAAAACCTAAATTCAAAATTCAACCACCATTCAGAAATTTAGAACATCTACAATCTACGCATTAGACTTTAAAGCAAAGATGATGGATCGGAAAACTAAAATCTACAATACTAAAAAAAGTCTTCATACTGTTTTACAGTAGTGTATTATTTATTGTTTACTTAATAAAAATACACTCCAAGTGACGTCATTCATAATTTTGGTTGTTTTATTTTTCTGTACCTTTTTCCTTTCTAGTTACAAAACATCACCATGGTTCAACTCACAATCCTTTATTTCTGCCTTCCAACCCTACTCTTGCAAAGCGTCTTGGCTGCACCCGCGGAAGACGCAATCAAACAGCAGGTGAGTATCTCAATTTTTCATTCTTTGTCGTTTTTTGTTAAATAAAATGTTTATGAAGCAACATGTGAAATTGGCATAGGCTTTTTGAACATGGGCGAAAATTTTGTTCTCAGCTCTCCACTCTGGAGACTGGAGACAGTTGAAATTTTAAAGCTAAATGCATATGTGTAAAGTCCAGTTTCCAGTCTCATATCCCATGTGAATAAGATTAGCATATAAAAATAGTAGTCGAAACATTTTGGGATTTTATTCTACTATTTAATAGTTGAAACAATTGTTTGCTTTATTCGATTTTTCAAAACCAATATCATGCTTAAAGTTTCTTTAAAGTTATGTAGGTCATATTACTGACTAAAAGGCTTTGTAAATTTGACACACTCTATAAAAATTTAACACAAAACACGAGTATCATTTTACTACTAAGCATAAAAAGGACCTTGTATTTTGGGAACTTGTTCCCTTTTGGCTACATTCGCCTATTTTATGATAATATTTCATGTAAAGAGTATAAAAACTATGACCTATTGGAAATTGGAAATAGGACAAGTTTTGTTTATTTTATTAGGACTTTCAAGAAATCAAACATCCAATGCGTTACTCCATGCAGTATCAAGCATCAGCAACCATTTTTGATTTTAGCCCAGTTTCTTTAGAACTTTTCCATGTTTATGTGTTTTTTGTGTATGATTTTGCTTTTCCCTTTCAGTATTTTGTTTCAAAGATTTATGCAAAGCTGTAAAATTGGATTTGTAAAAGAGAATAGACACTAAGATATTATCGTACATGTATCTGGACCATAGTATAGCTTTTATGAGCGAAAGCATAAGTTCTTATTGTATTTGACCGTGAGACAGGAAATTTTATTGGGTAAAATTGAAATTCTTGCGTTTTGCTGACATGGAAAATGGAATTGCACTGGAAATTTCTTTTTCAAGTTCAAAAGAACACTTTTACGCTCATTTTCACTCCATTTTATCTTTTTCTTTCTCTCTCTGTCTTTCTTTCTTTCTTTCACATGACATGGAAATATCTAAAGTCGATAGCACATATGTAGTGGATGGTGGAGTAGGCAGTGAGAAGAAGATGCATGAGTGGATTCATGCAGAAATAATGGTTTATTTCATACCCTATAAACTACAGATACAGAACACACAACACACAAGTATTCTTGAAATTCGTCCGATTTCTTATTTCCAGATCATTGTTACCCATTCATGCTTATTCTAATAGTCAAAAAAGTTGTGGAACAAAAGGTCAAGTAGTAGTGGTAGTAGTAGTACACTTTCCCGTCCTCCTTCCACATTCTACATTCTACTTGATGTTCAAAGGCCTTAGTACTGAAAACTGAACACTAACCTCAAACCGATGAATAATAAAAATCCGATAGGGTAGTGAAACTGATCGTAATTCAAGTAATTTGAGGATCAAAGTGCAATTGGTTCTACTGCATTTATGTACAGTTGTACAGTTCTAGTATTTGAGTGAGCTTATAGTCTAAGGTCTAAGACTTGTAATTTAATCACTTTTACACATGCATTTTCTTGAGACTTTTGTCACCTCATAAATAAAAGAGCATAAAAGTCGAGAAATAGATAAATAAATAATGACTAGTTGATGAACTCATTTATATCCTTGTCAAGTCTCTGTCCTAAGGTGAAGGAGGAAGCTTAGCATTTCTCATCCTGTTTTTTTACTACAAGGAGAAATAGACTAATTCTAATCAGAAATTGCACTTAACACTCCCACTACAAACTAAAACTACAAACGAGAAAATGAGAAAATACCAAATACCAAACACCAATAAGAAAAGAATAAAAAGTAAAATAAGAGATGAGTTTTTACTTCTTTTCTTCTTACAACATCTTATTGCTGATTTATGAGAAATAAGAATATAATAGATAATAGAAAATGAAGTGCTGCAAACTGCAAACTCAAAAACTGCACACTATCTAGAATTTTTTCGCAGTCGTTCAATTTCCCGTGTAAAATAAAATAAATAGTAAAAGAAAAAAGTAGGGAAATAGAGGAACGGTGAGAAGCATTTAATGCCCGAGGTTATCCTGAGATTGCTCTATAAATCGTTACAGTATGTACTGATATTTTGTTATTTCTACACTTTCATTTCACCTCGTTTGAGATTTCACATTTCTCTTCCCGTAGGACAAATGGAGGATGGCTGATGAGAAATGTGAAGTTTACAGTGTACAAATCGTCAATACATGTACCTATTTTCACTCCCATTTTCCTTGTATGTAGCATCAAACTACTAGAGAAAGGGTGCGTATAAAACAGAAATTCTACACTTATTTATATAACGGGGATAGGTAAAGTGAGGGTTCAATTGCAGCGGTTCGATTTACATCAAGGGGAAAATTGCCTCAAGAAGACTGAATACGGAGTAGCATAAAAAATCAAAGTAAATCCGAATTCAAATCTAAAAACTTTTTTCCATGATTTTCAAATACAGAGAATTACCAAATAGATAGAAGAAAACTATGTAGTTGTACCTAATACCTAAGACCGAAATACTGTGGCACATGACCGTGATACGGCCTGATGCCTGATGTTGACCTTTTTCTATCATTATTATTACTATTCGAATTTAAAGACGGCTCCTTCCTACATAACTATTAGTATTCCCTACAGCTATCCAAATCCAAATCAAAGCAAAGTGAGTGGAAGCATATGAGCTTTTAATTTAATGATAGTTGGCAGTTGACAGTGCTTTCTCTCAGACGGTACAGGAGAGACAGTGATGTAAGTTGAATGTGATGATGAAATCCAATTCCAAGACAAATATCTTTGGGAATCGAGCTATACAAAACAAGACAGGACAAGACAAGAAGTCACCTTTTTTGGTTAGATTGAAAAAGGCAGGAAAAATTTAACATACCCTTGTGGAAGAACAACATGCATATCTTTATTATAGCGGACTCAGACACTTTTAGTAAAGAGAATTGCGTACACGTAAAATTTAGGAGTATCCGTAACAAAAGATCCACGTGCCGTTTACTTTACTTCACAATTTGAGGAAAACAGGAGAAAATTTGAAGCTAGACACATTTAAAAAGTTTAGGCGTTGACATTGAACGAATATTGGAAATTCTAAATAAAAGTTTGACTCTTTTGTTTCTATAAGCTTTGTGATGATTTATGAACATTTTAAATATTGAAAACTGTGATGAAAACTCATAGTAAAAAGAGACATTTTGTATTTTGTACCCTTTCATCTTTTTTACATGATGTAACTTGATCACTCTGGATTCTTAATCATTAATCATTATCAATCAGGCATTTTTAGTTTTTGGCTGAATACTTTCCATGTTCAACTTTCATAATAATATATAAGAGGCATTCTTTATTTTATAAATATCAAGTTTCGAATTTCAAAGTGAACATAAAACAAGAAGAGAAAAAAAAATAAAGCAGAGAAAAACTCCTCTTAGTCTTCTTATGTATAATGGAAAAAAACATTATCTACTTGTTATTTTCTGCCGAGAAACTAAAATTTGTACATCACGTCAGCAGATGCTCAGTGGATCAGTTTTCAATGTTCTTCAACTAAAAGGTTTGTTGAATTTCCAATTCATGGGAATATGACAAGTATTTAGTATTTACGCTAGTGTGTATTCTTTTTCTGTTATCAAGTTTTGAGGGAAAGGTTTACTTTCCTTTACTTTCTCAGTGGTAGAAAGTTCTATGAGAAAAAAAGAGGAACACATTATTCCCATTTTGAAATATGTAATTGACAGTCACTGTCAACTGTTGCATTCTCACAACAAAAAAACTAGCTGTAGATAAATGACAGATTCGAGATTCTAGATTCTAGATTTTTCATTCTCATCCACATTTTTAATTTTTTATCATAAAATTTATAAATGTGTAATGCGTAGCAAACCTAGAAACTAAGTTAACCATCTGGAACAATAAACAAACTTTACGTGTGAGGGATAAAATTTGGCAAGTAAACAGTTGACTGTTGATTCAATAGTTTACTATATACTTTTTTACTGTAGTGTACAAACCACAGTTGATTTAGTTTTCACTTCTTTTAAATAATAAATTATGTCAGTCGTGAGAAGTCAACATTTGCTAAGTGATCATGTGGAAAGGGCCATTAGGGAAAGGAGAAACTTTTAAGGCGTTACTACTATCAAAATTGTGGTGAACATGTTTAGTATTATATTATGTTATATTTATTACGTTTTACATTTTACTCATATCTCATATGACAGCATGTGGAGTTGAGTCTTGAGTCTCCATTTCATTTTTTCCTTCCTGCTGTTCTTTACAAAACTCACAATAAACATATTCACAGTTCCGAG
>JABASP010004192.1:0-10973 GCA_019776565.1 Sminthurinus signatus
ATAATTAATTCGTGGTGTGAAATTAAGTAGAGATTGTTGTACATGCTTTTTCTTATTAAATGAGCCCAATATTGTTGAATTTAATTGTGATTTGGGGAAGAAATAGGACTTTTCCTGAAGCTTGTTTTGCAATGCTTTCAATATGTACATTATGCGCCTTTAATTGGCAGACGAGACACGATACAAGATACAAGGCGACTTGTCGACAGTCCACAGTCGACAGTCGATAACTAAACTAAACTATAATAATAATAATACTAGAGACAAGTGTGACAGAAAAATGGAAGCAGAAAACAGAAACTCTACAGAGAAACATGGAAGTATGGAAATAGTACAAAAAGACAGCACGACGTCTAGGACAACTATAATAATAATAATATATAATATAATATGTACAATGTGCAGCTGATACAAGTAGATTTGTATGTCCAAAATTGCAAAAGCTTTCATTGTAGCTCGAAAGCCCCATGGGGCTTTTTCTTGCGAAACAAGTACAACATACATGATTTCACATTAGACATTTTCCAAGTTTCATTCCCATGTGGGAGGAGCAGAAAGCTGGGTTTAAATTGAAATTCCTGGAAAAGGTCAAGAAAAATAATAAAAAAATACAAAATGCCCATTTTTCGACGTCGAAAATATGACCTCTTTTTTACTGGACATTTTTAAGGGTAGTTCAAAAATGTCATTTATTATACTCTTGACTCTTGATATTTTGCCTTGATTCCGCTTCTGCTTTTGAAGTCCGGGCTCTAGAATCTAGAATCTAGACTCTAAACTCTAAACTCTAGACAAAGTACAGATTTTACAGCGTGTTGAGATAAAAACAAAGAAAAATGGAACAAGAAAAGGATTATTCTGAGAAATCTGATGATAATCTAACATCAAAGTTGGAAGTTGGAGTAAAAAAAAATTCGTGGGATTTGTTCTTTTTATTTCAGTTTTCAGTGTTGGTTAGAATTAGAGTTGTAGATTAGACATGGAGATTCTCCTGACCTAAATCCCAACTTGTACAATGTACATTGTACATGGAAAATACAACAGATTCTAGATTCGAGATTCGAGGAACGTTAGGCAGTCAGCAGTCATCAGTTAGACCAGACACATTAAATATCCATCTGATGAGAGATTGTGTAATTGAGGGACAAAAAAAAGTTCTGTTGGGAATAAAGAAAACTCTGACTCTGACTCTGATTCTTCAACTGATTTCTTTGTTTCTTACGTATTTCGCAAATTCTCATGCTCTCACTTTTTTCCCTGTGAGTTCTCTAATGTCTTTTGTAACTTGTAATCGTTGAAAAGTAGGGTTTTCACTGTCATCATTCTTCTGTGTAGATTGTAGACTGCAGATCAAAATCAAAATCATCTGGATTAAAACTATAGAACATGTCCTAATCCTAATCGTAATCGTAGTACAGAGTGCAGAAATGTCGGTCATAATTCACCATGGGTGACCTACAATTTATCCATACAAAAAAAGAGCATGGAGTTTGAAATCTCGCCCACGAAAAGTATTTGAAATGTAACACTCGTATCAAGCAAAAAAGAAAGGGAAAAGAAAGCAAAGAAAAGCAAAGTAAAGGAATTGAGCTCATCTTATGTGAGATGTCTGGAATAACAAAAAGAAGAAGAAAGTGTAGATTGTACATTACACAATATTATTGTGTAATGGTTTCGAATTACCAAAGCTATGAATATGAACATGACTATGATTGAGGATGATGATGGGTTGGATGTTGAATGTTGGATGTTGGATGCTGAGCGAGAGAATTTATGATTATGAAATGATGGGAAATGGTGAAGAGTTGAGTTGAGTTGAGTTGGGTCGTCTGAGATGTTGAGTTGAATTAAGTTGAGTTGAGTTTAGTGCAGCTCTTGGTTCGGTTTGGTTTAGTTTGGTTTTAGTTTGGTTTTAGTTTGGGTTGGTTCAGTGCAGGGTTCGTCTCTGAGGGATAAGATACATTTTGTACACGGAGCTAAAATGTTAACAACTCAGTTTTCAAAATCGATATTAAGTGTCCGTCCTTGTTTCTCGTACGTTGTGTATTGTATATGGAAAGTTGTACATGGAACGTTGTACATCTTCTTCGTTTTTTTGGGTGGGCTTACTTCTTTTACTTTTTTCCCTTCATTTTAGGATTCTACTTTCTACATTCTACATGCTAGATTTTTGCACTCATACTCAAAGTGGAACTCACACTCACAGTCATATATCGTATGATGATGTACTCTTTGAGAAAGACACACATGTAAAGTTCTTTCATCGGTCCATGTTCTCTTTCCAAGTTGCATGTTGTAATGTTGTAGGTTCCCTGCTCACTGCTCAGCATTCTCATTCCCGTTCCCGTGCCTTCCCTGTTTCTTTGTTTACACACTCTACACTCCACACTCGGATTTCAACTAGGACCAGCACCAGAACCAGCACCAGGATTCAGCACTCCACACTCAACACTCCACACTGTCTGTCTAATATATTGCCATGTATTTTCTCTTTCCCAGCTCAATATTGCTTTTCACTTTACTATCCATTTCTTTTTTGTGTGTGTTAACTCTCAACTATTACTTTTTTTCTCCCCTTTTTTTATTTTTCTATGAGAGTTCTTCTAGAATCTAGATTCCAGAATCCTGAATCTAGATATTCTAGATGTACCATGTTTTTCCTCTCGTCTTGGTCCTCATCTTCATCCCACTCTGCCCTCTCCTTCTCCAATCTTTATATCATATCATACTTATACTGTGTTATGTATTATCTGTTACTACTTGAGACTCTAGAATCTAGACTTGAGCTGTGTCTGTGTCGGTCTCTGTGTATTTATGTGTGTACAATGTACACAAAAAGATATGTGTATGGTTGTTTTTCTTTCAGGCTCTCTAGTCTCTAGTCTCAGTCGTGGCCATGTATGTATTTGTGTATGTATGGTTTGTGTTTTGTGTGGGAGTTAAGAGTAGAGCGGCGATTGTTTTTTAATTTAGCCCTCTCTTTTCATCCTCCATTTCCCTTCCTCGGCCTTTTTTCCCCATCTCCCCATCTTTTCTCCAAGGCAAAATATTGGACAGAAAAAAGGTTTCTTTCATGTATTCCGAATTCCAAGCTCCTAGTATTCAGCACTGAGCACTCAGTCCTCATTTACGACTAGAATTTCGAGTTGGAGATTCCAAACTCCAAACTACTGTACGCAGAAAGTATAAAGTGGAAAGTGGAAACATGACTGCTTGTCTCGTACTCATGTTGGATGTTAGATGTTGTAGAGTGTAGGAAAACCGTTTCTAGAATCTAGAATCTAGAGTCATGAGCCATGTATGCATTTTTGTAGATTTTAGGTTGTAGATATTTTTCCGGCTTCCGTCTTCCGTCCACGAGGACAGTAAAGACAGTAAAGTTAGTTTTGAGTTGCTTGGAAGAAAGATGCTAACGATGAGGACAAGGAGAATGAGAAGGAGAAGGAGACAACGATAAGGAATAAGGAAAAGCGAACGATGTCATGGGAAGTTGTAGAGTGTGGAGTGTGGGGAGAAAGTATGGTGTCTTGCGAAATGTTGAGAGTGTACAGTGTACAGTGTACAAGACAAGAAAAAGGTCTTTAGTCTTCATTTTAATTTTCGACAATGTATTGTGTTTTGTATTGTATTATTTCCGCATGAGAGGGTCTTCACTCTTCACGTACGATGTACAACGTTAGATGTAGAATGTAAAACACATCATTCCATGATTAAGATTATCTGTGCTCATACGATGATTACCTCAGACTCTTTTAATATTTTTAAGTGTTCCAGTTGAGGAGCTGTCTAGATTCTAGAGATTCTGGAGTCTAGATTCGAGAGTGTAATACGAATATTAATATGAGCCGAGACTCGTCCTGTAGAATGTATTGGATGAGATTGAATTGAAAATTGAAACTAGAATCTAGAATGGGAACAGCATCTTCCTCCTATTTTTTCGCCACACCACTACCATCACCATCCCGTTTTAAGATTAAATCTTGAAAAATGCTAGTAGAGGAAAAGTATTGGAGAAAAGTATTGTGTCTTTTGATGTTTGTTGGGTTGTTTGGTTAGTGGGTTCGTTTTTGCTTGTTGTTGTTGGTTGTTGATGAGGCAGGTTTTTGCAATTTTTTTTGCATCTTTGCAACTTTGCAAAGCTTTGCAAATGTCATGGTTCACATGACCTGGTTTTTTTTGAAGGCATAGCGTGACCTTTACACTTTATACTTTATACCTTATGCAAATGACTTGTGTACAAACTACAAACAGAGGGAAAACATGCAAACTTTTGTACTTTGTATTTTGTATTTTCTGTGTGTTGGAAAGTTTCAGCTGAGGCACTCTACAAAATTCCAGGATTAAACGGGAACTGGAGGTGAATAGGGAATAGCAAATAGCACATAAAAGAAAACAGGCCACATTAAAAAAGAAAATGGAGCCAAAAAAAAGGTGGAAAGGGAACGGGAACGGGAAAGGTGTCTTCATTTATAATGCTCTGTGGTGTCTAAAATCTACATTGTACACTTTATAATGTACAGTGTACAAAGCGGTGGCTACAGAAAATTAAAATGATAGAAAGAGAGAAGAAAAGAAAGAGTAATATTTAAAGAGTAAATAGTTATTTTTCTTCAAACTTTCCTCATCTTCTTTCTCTCTCTGGATTAAAACTCATAAAAAAAGAAGAAACTTGCGTATAGTTTGTATTGTGCTCCCTCTCTTTACTCTTTACTACAGGAAGAAAATGAAGATGATTTTTCTGCAATAATACTAATTATTACACACCCCAGCAAAACACAAAATACAAAATACATTAGACAAAATGAGTTTGGTTTACATATGAATAATTATAAAGGTTATAGATATACTTTTATACATAATATTTATGCTCGTATCTTTTGTGTACAATTTATGATGATGATTACATATTCAACACATTTTTTTGTCCTCTCATATAGAATATTTATAGTTTACAACTGTACAAACAAAAACCCAGACAAAACAGACAAAAAGAAAAGTAGAGTGAAAGGTCTTTTATGCTTTATGCATTTTCTGCTGGTTTTGGTTTTGGTTTGTTTTTTCTTTGTTCTCTACTTATTCTGTACTCTGTACTTCCGACATCCGATGACTTTATTATACAAAAAAACAAATACAAATACAACTACAACTAGAAACACAGAAGCATAAAGATATCCACAATTTACAAGTAGAAGAATGAAAAAGAATGAAAGGAATAAAATATTATAATATTATGCACGTACAGAGTACAAAGAGTGCAGCGGACAAGAGATACAAAAGATCCAAGAGAAAACATAGATTATACACCAGACCAAGTTTCCTCAAATTGCATGATAACACACTGAACAGTGAACAGTGAATAATACTTTTGAGTACTGAGCTTTCACTTTTAGGCTTGCAAATGCAAACAACCATCAAAGGACAAGTTGTAATGTAATATGTACAAAGTAGAAAGTACAAATGCACGGGACTCGAGACTTGGGACTTGAGATATTATGAGCTTCAGTATCAGAACCAGGAACGAGGAAAACTTTCACTCTTACTTTCTCCACATTCTGTAGTCTGTAGTCTGTGTTCTGTATTTTTTAATCCATGGGAGAAAGTCGTCTTCTTTGTCGTCAGCGTCAGTGGTGTGCGAAAAAAATAAGTAAGTGGCACAAGGAACATGCATGTGAATTCTGGAATCTGGATGTAAGGTATCTCTAGATTCTGGATGCTGGATCCTGGATCCTGGATAAAAATGTGAAACAGCACAAAGTGTACATTAGGCCTTTGACTCTGCTCATGTTGTATTCTGTATTCTGTAGGTTTTATTCTGTATGGTTAAGAAGCGGCTGACTCTTTTTGTCTTTTGTTTTTTTGTGGTGAGTTTGGAGTTTGGAGTTTCCTCCGATTACTAGGAAAGCTGTATACTGTATAGATATAAAAAGATATAATATACTCTGCTATTATCCATTGGATTGTCGCCGCTACTGCTACTGCTACTGCGATTACTATTACTATTATACTTGTACAGTTCACCACACTTGTGTATTCTGTATTCTGTGTGCTGTGCTGTGCTGTGTGGGCTGTTTGTGACATGGAGGAAGTAAAAAATGTCCTCAAAGTTTTCTCCTTAGTTTTTGGTTGTAGTTGTAGCTGTAGCTGTACTAGTACAGTTGTAGTAACGACAGAGATATAGATGAAGATGGAGACAGCAGCAGCAAACCCCAAAGTAAAACCAAAACCAAACCAGGGACCGACAGACACAAAGACAGAACGACAGGAGGACAGGAGGACAGAAATTGAGACTCTGGAGGAAAAGAACAAGGACAAGCACAAGAAAAGAGAGGAGGAGAGAAACTCAGAGAATTGCTGACAATGAAAAATATTTTTGTGGCATTTTTGGCAGGTTGAAAGAGAAAGTTGAATTTCAGTTTTCAGTGTGTCTTGTGTCTTGTACATGTATAATGTATACCTATCTTATATCTTATATGTTATATGTTATACATGTGCTGTGTTCTGTACGAATGAATGAATGAATGCAAATTCACTCTAAGAGTTTCTTGTCTCTTGTTGGTGTTTGGTTTTCCCATCTTCTTGAAAGATAAAAGATAAAGTCCTAATCCTAATCCGAAGCGGAATCCTAATCTTTTTCATGTGAAAATCTACATGGGTTGTGGATTGTGGATTGTAGATTGTAGATGGTAGGTATTTCTTTCTCGCCCTCAGAGAGTCATGATAGCATTAGTAAAACAAATAGTAAATAGTAAAAGCAAACCAAAAAAGAGAAGAGAGAAAAGAGATTGAAGCAAATTTGAGGATTGAGGGTAACATGTAAATTATTCCATGTTGAAAATTTCCTCTTGTATTATGTATTATTCATTATTCATCCACCTCAACTTTTGCCTCAATTTCATCTAATGATTATCTATTCATTTTTCTCCACCCAACTTTAAATGAATCCCACAAATCCACAAAAGTATCCACTCAACTGAAATGAAATCCAACCCAAATACTATATACGAAATACTATATTATAGTGAATGATGAAGTGAATTATAACTTATAAGTAAATCCACAATCAACAATCCACAATGAACCTTTTGTAATTTTGTGCATTATATTATCCATGTGTCCTTCTTCCTTCTCCTTGTATTATTCAACTATAGTTATTTATTATTTATATTTCATGTATCATCTTTCATGTTATTTGATATCTCTAAATTCAAACTCCAAATGTATGAACTGTTAAGTTCATTGAAAATTCTAGAGTTGAGATACAAAATACAGAATATAGAATTTATACAATGAAAAGGATAACTTTATCTAGAATCTAGACTCCAGATTCCAGCCTGACAAAAATAAACATGTGGATGAATTCCTCTCTATTCCTCCAAAAATAAATGTACATACTTTTGTTCGAGTATGTTCGAGTAGACTGTAGACTTTTGACTGTAGGCAGCTGAGAGTTGAGTATGGAGCATTGAGACTGAAAAGTCAAATTCGAGAGGATCCTTTTAATATATTATTATTCTATGACATTTATATGTCTGCAGTCTTCACTGTTCACTTTTCACATTTGAAATGCTATCTATGCAGATTACATATCATAATTCAGAATTTGCATACATTCATATTAAATCATATCATTATTGTCGTGGCAAAAGATGATGATGTCGAATGTCGGTAGTCGGTAGTCAGTAGTTGATGTATAATGTATAATGTAGATGTGAATATGGAATGGAATTTCTCTTTGAATGGGGAATATAAAATGTAAAATGGAGAGTGGAGAATCCGGATGTCAGGGAGGATGGATAGACGTTTCAATTGAGAATTGAGAATTGAGAATGGCATCAGGACAGTTGAATCTAGATTATTATTATTATTATTACTATTATCATGAGCCTGGGTATTATTTAATATTTATTATGCATTACACAATAGGAGAACACTTTATACTTTACTCCATATTTCTGGTTCGGTTTCAGTGTCTATTTGTGAAATGTGAAATGTATATCTGGAGACAGTTTACTTTCTAGAATACTTTTTCAAGGATTTCAACATATTGTAAAGTGGAAAAAATAAAACAAACTTTTTGACTAGTTTCTAGTTCTGGTTTCTAGTTTTGGTAGTTTTTTCTAGTTTTGTAGTTTCTATTTTCTATTTGTGTGATGGTGAAATTTCGGTCTATTTTTCTTTTCTATTTTTCTACTTTTCTACCTTTTACTGTCACCTCGGGCATTTTCAGTCGAACTCCAACTCCAACTCTAACTCTAAGTGTACAATATGTAACTCCAAACTCCAATGCTATAGCTGATAGCTTCTAGTTTTATTTTATATTTTATATAATACGTTTGGTGGAACTCTGGTAGTTTTGTAGGATTTTTCTAGACTCCAGACTCCAGACTCCGAACTCCAGACACTCGGAACAGATATAGATAAAGGTTTGTTTTGTGTACCTGCAGAACATAACACAAAATGACGTAACTTGGTAATGTAATATTACTTTTCCTCTTACTTTGATATTATATTTATAGAGGAATTTGTATTTATGCTCCTGGTTTATTCATGTATCTCTACTTTTATACTGTATAATATTGTATATTGTATGATGTTGTTTGTTTGTTTCTATTGTAAATTGTATTTGTATATATAATAATATATAAAAGAAGGGAAAAGATTTTCTTCCAACTCCAAATTCCAAGCTCCAAACTCCAAACTAGAAGCTGGAAGCTGGACGATAAACGATAACGTACAAGTACAACTGGAAGAACAACTGGAAGTGGAAGTGGAAAATGGCGAAATACAGATAGGAATAAAAGAAAAGAAAAAGAAAACGAGTTGACTTTTTTCTTCTTCTTCTTCTGTGTATATTCTATACATATTCAACTCCATATCAAAGATAAACAAAGGAATGGAAAGATTTAGGGAAAAAAGTAGGAAAAAGTAAAGAAGTGAATTGAGTTGACTAGAGTCTAGAGTTGAGTTGAGCTGAGAGCTGAGAGTTGAGAATAACGTCTTTGGACTGTAGACTGTGGACTGTGGAAAAAAGGACAGGAAAACGATATAAAAAATTCCTGTCCAGTCTCAGATTCACATTCAGACTCAGACACACATTCACAGTCAATGTATATATAAAATAGAGCATAGAAGAGAATAGAGATGATGAAGGAAATGTTCCTACAACCTACAATGCACAAAGCACATTGTACAAAGTACATAGACAATCGAAGGAGAAAAGAAAGGAAAAAAACATTCATATACGTGTACGTGTGTAGTGTAGCGTGCGGTACAACAGTAGTAGTATTACACCGTACCATAACCATGGTCTAACTACTAACTACTACTCTGCTTCTGCTCTCTTCTTCTTCTTCTTCTGTGCTGTACTGTGTTGTATTCGTAGTTTTGCTGGTGCTGGTACTCCTCTGTTCAGTCTACTGGAGAATGGAGAAAGCTAAGCTAAGCTAGACTAGGCAAAAAAGGAGAAGCCGAATCGGAATATCACAACTCGGAAAAGAGAGAGAGAGAGAAAGAAAGACGAACCGAAGTGAAGCTCGTGCCAATCCCATTCCCATTCCCAGTAACCGTGCCTTTTCTTTTCTCCAGCTAGTTTCTAGTTTCTAGGTTTGGATGAAGCGAGAGAGTAGAGAGAGAAGAGAGAGAAGAGAAGATGAAGCCAACCAAAGCAAAGAGACCAATACCAAGATAGAGTCAGAGACAGAGACAGAGTCAGAGTCAGACTCACAAACTCAGAGCCAAACCAAACCATACCATACGATTCCCATGCCAAGCCAAGACAACCTAACTCAACCAAACTGAACCGTGCTCAATGCTCAAGTTAGAGTCGGGTGAAAGTCGTGAGAGTTGAATTCCTCGTGCATTTCTGTATTTGTTCCTGCTTCTTCCTTTCCTTTCTCCACTGTCTCTTATGTGTACAGTGTACGGTATATGGTATACGTGTTTAGTTTAGTTTTTACTCTATTCTATTCTGTTATGTTCTGTGCCGGAGAGACGTGTTTCTGTTTCTATGACCGCACGTGATAATAATATAACAGTCCGAGTATAAAATGTATGACATATTATATACCATATACAGAAAAGATCCCAGAGTTTATATTATTATATAGGTATACACAGTATTTAGATACGTGTACGCGAATTCAGAATTAAGATGCATACAAAAAAGGAGAATATATCATATATCGTGGATGCATGAATATAATCCCATTGTACACTGTACAATCTACACTGTACTCTGTATAGTATATAGTATATAGAGCAAAAATAATAGCAGGAGAAAGATCAGAGTCAGAGTCAGGCTGAGACTTTGCCTCTGCTTTGGATTTGTGTTTGGATTCTGTTGTGTGGATGGGGCGATGCGAAATGGGAAGAGAAAAGGAGAACCAGCAGAACCGAGGGAGTTGGCCGGAGAATAGAGAGAAACTTGCGCAAAATTCTACACATGTATGTATGTGTATATTTGTATTTTTACTATACTGTACTGTGTCTAGTGTAAAGAGTAAAGAACTGTAGAGAATGAGAAGGGAAAGGGAGATCCTGATATTTATGTGGAGAATGGAGAAGGTGAAATGCATATGCATCTAGTTTTCTAGTTGAATGTTGAATAGGGAATCCTGAATGTGAGGAGTAGAGAGGATCAGGAGAGAGTGAAAGTTGGTACAGTGCACAACTACAGCTACAGAAACAGCCACAGCTACAGATGTAGATATAAAGATATAGAGATATTGATATACATGGATTTGAATGTACATGTTGAAACTTGGATACTTGGATACATGTGTAGATCTATAGGGAGCGCGAGGAGCGAGCAAGTTCCTCCAATTTCAACATGAGCTTTCTCTTCGGTCTTTTAGCCAAATCATATCCTACATACAAAAAGTAAGAGCAAGAGCAAGAACTGTTCTCTATTCTCTGTGCTCTCCCTCCCCCATTTTCTCTCCTTCTTCTTCTACTTTCTACTACTTTTACTCTTC
>JABASP010004193.1:0-10973 GCA_019776565.1 Sminthurinus signatus
CGTCATCCAGTAAAATATTGTAATTCGAGAATTACATGCGATGTGTGTGGAGATAGACATCACACGTTGGTTCACATTGATCCTGCGACAGCTCCACGGGAGCCGAGTAGAGAAAATAATGGAGGAGGAGGAGCTCCAGGAATAGCTCCAACTAGAAATGTTCCAGCATCAAGAGCTGCAAACGGAGGAAATAGTAATTCTACACAACAGTTAGGTAGAAGCGGTAATCATCAACAAGGAAATGGTCAGAATGAAAGATGGACAACGACCTCTCATCATGTGACTCGAGAGCAGCCGGTCTCAGTACTGTTTCAGACGGCGTTGGTTCATGTGAGGAATCAGCATACCAGAGAACTCATGCCAGTTCGAGTGTTGCTTGATTCAGGAAGTGATGGAGACTTTGTCTCAGAGAAGTGTGTGAAGCGACTTTGTCTCAGAACTGACGAGTCGAATGTGGAAATTGCCGGGTTGGGTCAGA
The DNA here is from genome assembly GCA_019776565.1 of Sminthurinus signatus. Classification (NCBI taxonomy): domain Eukaryota; kingdom Metazoa; phylum Arthropoda; class Collembola; order Symphypleona; family Katiannidae; genus Sminthurinus; species Sminthurinus signatus. The sequence goes on from JABASP010004193.1 coordinate 479, forward strand.
GGACCGCAACGTTGAAACGGTCAACCTCTTTTCCCATTCAAAGTAGAGTAAGAGAGAACTATCTGAGGTTGGTGAAAGCGGCCGTGATTCCAGTTATCACATCACCAACGCCGAGAATAACTTTTGATCCTAAGGAAATGAATCTGGATCATTTAGAAGGATTAGAACTCGCTGATCCTAGGTATAATGTCAGAGATGAGATTGACATTTTGTTGGGAGTTGTGCACTGTGGTGCGATTTTACGGAAAGGGAAAAGATATGAAGTAAATGGACCCGTTGTTCAGGAGACAGCACTTGGATGGGTGATATCTGGAGCTGTTACTCCCCGTGAACCAACTAATTGGAGGATTCAAGCGAATCACTGTTCTGTGAGAACATTTGAAGAAAGTGCTAAGATAGGCTTCAAGAGAAGGTCCGTCCCTCAGAAAATTGACTGGACCAAGAAAGAAACACCGACTACAAAAGCGGCAGGAAGTTTAATGAGAAAAATGGGTAGTCAGTCACAGGGTCGTGACGAGTTGTAATTGACAGACAATGTACAGGTCAATTCTAAAGAGAATCACATTGATGAGAAGTTGGAAATTCGAGAAGAATTTGATATAAAGTTGTTGCCTTTGAAGTCAACAAATATAGGAAAAGGTCAAACTGGCTCAGAGATTGGATCTCACGAAACGAGCACGTCAGACAAACGCAAAGTTCCAAAGGAACTGGAGTCACTAAAAGTGACCAGAGAGAAAGATAAAGAGAAGAGTCTCAATGAGACAAAAATGAGGAATTATCTGAAGGTCATGTCATGGGGAATACGACTCCTTCAGAATTCCCGGATTAAGGTCGAAGTAGGTCAAGTGGCAACTCAACTTACAAGAGATGAGGATCGACCCTTGACCCCTAGTAATGTCACGGTCGGCGGCCGGGACATCAGTTTGGAGGAGGAGCCCCAGCTGCCCCACCTTCATGAGAAGATCACTGATGGTTGGCAGAAGGCCAAATTGATCTGTCACAATTGGAAGGACCGCTGGATTAAGTTTTGTTTGCCGGAGTTGCAACAAAATAAAAAATGGACCAAGGACTCGTCAAATGTTGGCCCATGTCAACAGGTCCTCGTCAAGGATGATAATCACCCTTCCTTCAAATGGGACGCAGCTCGCGTAGTTGATGTGAAGCCAGGAGAGGACGGCCAAAATTCATCCGACTTCATGTACATAATGCAACCGAGTCCAGGTGTGCATATGTACCAACGGAACATGAGTCACGATTGACAATGTTCAAAGAAATAATGGAGTTTATATTAATAAGATTAATATTTTTGATGTATGAATACATGTTTTACAGGAGGAGAATGAGAGCCGTCATTGTCGGCGGTGTAAATTTTAATTTAAAATATTTGTCTACATATTTTATTTATTATTTATAATTTACACAATTTTATTAGCTTTAAGTTTAGTTTTTCCTTATTGTAACCCATTATGTTAGGCTTGGATCAACACAAATGTAAACATATTTGGTATTATTCACAGACAAATACACACATTAGTTGTAAGATATTACTTATATATACACATATTCCATATGATAATATTTTGAATGCTGTATATCGAATATCAACTTGTCAACCAATTCATCCGACTTCATGTATGTAGTGCAACCGAGTCCAGGTGTGCATACATACCAACGGAATATGCATCATGTTGATCATATTCACAGAAGATATGGAGAGTGAATTATAATATTAATACAATACTAATTATTATTTTTTCTTATGTATTTCAAAAATAATATTGTTAGTATGTAAGTTTTGTTGAATTATAAAATTATTTATTTTATTTTGGGGTTTTGCGCCTTATTGGCGATTATTGATTATACAGTCCAGACATTTTAGTCGTTTTACTAATACAACCTGGTATTAGCAAGGTCGGCGGCATGTTGGATTTTGATGGGGTAAATTGGGAAAATATGGGAGAATGAATATTTTCATTCTCTCATGTTTTATTTGATTCAATATGTATATGCTCCAGCATGGAGAATAATATTTCAATATTATTCTGGGTTTTTAGAGTGTGTAAAAGTGGCTGAGCCTGCACTTTTACCACCGAGCGAGAGTGTTTATTACTTTCGCTTCCGTTCTAATATTCTATCTTGAACATGAGTAAATCTTGACTCTGGATCAATTATTGGTTATTTATGTTGTGATCATAATGTCATCACATTCTTGTTCATTTTACTTTCAGATTTCTTATGTATTGATCTAGATTATTGTGTTTTGAATCAAATAGTTTACATAAATCAACTCAGTAAATGAACTCATGTATTGTATGATATCATTTATTTCTTGTATAGATATTTGAGTAATGTCAACACAGTTTGACTATTTTATTAGAAACATCAGCGAATAATACGTTTATTCTCTGATGTCATTGTTATTCTTTATGTATAATTGTATGTACAATGTACATTGATTTTGAGTCTGAAAATGATTATGAACGGATGTACACTGGTACAATCCAGTTATCTTTCCTGTGTACGTGTGACACAGATTAAGATCGTATGATCATCAGAGTGTGTGGAGATTACGCGTGTATAATCTCCACGTTTACTGTAGATGTGGAATGTTTATAATTCCAGATTCTAGAGCGAATGTAAGTTTCTTCGGAGATTACACTCTCTCTTTCAATCATTCGATATCTTCGCACTGACCAGGAAGAATCCACCCTTCTAGCCGCGGAACGCGCTGGGGTGTTGTATTCAACTGATTTTGTCTATTTTGCGAAATACACATATCAGATATCAAAGCGATAATACGAGAGATAGGAAAGAATCCAATATATTATTACGTTTATTAATAAGGTTTAAAGTCCTAGTTAAATCTCACAAACCAAACCCTTAAAAGTCTTTAATTTCAATCATTTTATTTCACTTCATTTTGTCATATGTTCGAATAATAATATGTATCATCGTTTTTGACACATAAAATCATAGTTCTTTAGGAAAAGAGAGCACATTAATTTTCACAGATAACACCAACGAATTTGGACTCCTCCGCTCACTTAGAGCAGTATTTACAAACTGAACCACGTAGATTGTTCATGGCGCACTCGACAAGATGGTGTGTTATTTTTGTGATTTTCAAGTGATAAAAGTGATTGTAATCTGTATTCTGTGTTGAGTAATTTGAGCAGTTGGAGAGCCGATTACACACAGGTACATAGTGAAACTTGACCTGAGATTTGAGATTTGAGTGTACAGTGTACAGACAGTTTGAGAACAGTAACAGTGTATCGTGTATTGAACAGAGTGCTACACATACAAGTGAGAGAGACAGTGCACCTGTAATCAAAAGTGATTAGAGCACCTGTGCAAGTGTCAGCCCGTACTAGACAAGAGTCAGTCGGGATAGTCGTGCCAAATTTGGGACAGTTAATCATCCTCCAGTTTTGGACAACGAATCGCCATCTGGACCGTGAGACGCCATTTTGGGAAGCAAGAACAAGCGGATTTTCGGTGTACCAACTTGAAATAAGAAGATTTCAACGTCGAAGCCCGATACCAGCTGTTTTTCATCATTTACAAGGTACATAATATTATTTCCATGATATGAAAAATATATATCGATATAAAATATTAGTACAAGAAGAAGAGAAGATTTAGAGATTCATAATTTATATATAAATAATAAAACGATTTAGATTTTGAAAAGGGTACCTGTACAACAAACAGTTGTTCAGGCCCGTGTATTATAGAAAAATATAAAAATTCCGCTGAGTGGTTCCTACTCCTTTAAATCGACAAAGCCCAGTTAGCCTAGAAATCTGAGATCACGTCCCAGGTAAGTGATCTCCGTAGGGAAAAACTTTCCGTTTGAAATCGACCCCACGGCCCTTAATAGTCTGGGAAAAGAGAGTAAAACCATCGTAAATAGCTGCTTAACTATAGCTAAATAAAACCAGAGATTATTAATAAAACCTGCATCTAGGCTCGAATTTCATAATCAAGGCAATTGGATTTAAAAATAAATAAAATCAAGGGACTTTTTATTATCTCTCCTTTTACAAAAAGTCTATGCGACGTAAATACGAAAGTATTTTAGACTTGGAGCAACATAAAAATCTTAGAACTACAAATACAACGAAAGCATCTAAGACAGGAAGACACCTGTACGTTTGAAGGCTCATAAACATTCGACAGCATATTGCCTACTGGCCCGTCCAGAGGCTCGCGATAGCCCGAGGGCATCAAGTGGGCCCATCGCCTCATCGTAGGTCGTCGTGCCCTCATACGTGTGAAGAATTAGAAGGAGACGAAATTCAGGGAATTTCGCAACGTAGTGGAAGAGTAGAAGGGAAATTCTAGGAATTTGAGTGAAGAAGGGCTACCAAGGGGCTCCGTGAATCTTCACGTTAGAATTTTATCTTCATGAGTAAATACACTGAAAAACATTTAGACCCGACTGGTAATTTATTTGTAAGTTTTCGAAGGGTTTTTCGGCTTAGCAAATTTTTTAGTAGTCTGAATTCAAATAAGGATTATTTTACGGAATGAAAGGAGAAAACGGCAGCTAAAAAGGGCCTTCCATCTAAATCAGGGGAGTCACAAACGGATTCCCCATCTAAATCAGGTAAATATTTTACAGCCAAAAAACAGTTAGAGATAGTTCATTGGATTCCAGGAACCCCTAAATTCAGTGTAGAAGAGAAGTTAGAATTAGTTGATGATTCAACAGAAATAGACGGAGTCCATGAAGCAGCACTGCCAAAATCTTTTTGGGTTTTAGAATATTATAGAAGTTTAGTAGCATTCAGTGAGGACGTTGACGAGTATAGGAGAGTACGACTCAATCGCCATCTAGACAATCTAGAGGACTACTTGAGAACACGCTTGTAAAATCCCGCGACATTACGTAAGAATTTGACATCATTTAATGTACAGGCCGTAATAGAAGCTCAGATAGATTACGTAGTTGAAGTATTAAACGATAAGTAGTTGAGAAAGAATTAAAAATCGAGAGAGAGCGTGCAGCTGAAATAGGTAGTGAGAGGTTGTGGCCACGTTGGCTCAAAAAGCGGGTCACCCCACAAGTAGTAGGAGAAGCAGCATCCGGGAGCGGTGCTCAATCAGCAGAAACAGTAACTCCAGTTTTCTATTTAGTAAGAACACAAGAGAAACTTGGAGTAGAAAAGGCAGTTGTTCAATTATTCCCTAAGGTCAAGAGTAGATTGACCGAAAAGGATTACAGAGACATTTTTTGGGAATTGAATGCCCTTTCGGAAAAAGTGAATCCGATTTGGGATCCGATCACTGAAGAAAACGTAGCAGCTAGGTATCAGAGATTTAAGAGTCAGTGTGAGAAATATCTCAAGACTCAAAGAAGGATTTTGAGAAAACGGAAGAGAGAAGCTGAAAAGGCTGCAGAAGCGACAGCCTGGAGTTCTGCTCTTGATAATCAAGACAGTAGTAACGACTCATATACTGAAGCGGCGGAAAACGCGGAAGTTGTTTTTCGAGCAAGAGATCTCGAAGGTTCAACAGTTTTCTCACCACGCCCACTCAGTCCCAGTAGCTGGTCAACTGAAGGACCTTTTACTGACGGAGAGTCAGAAGTTGAAGACGAGTTACCTCACGATAAGGTGGTGGTAGGCAGTACCACTGCGTATACGCAATGTGATTTGTGGTATACCACCACAAATCCAGCCCTGAATGGAATCATAAAAACAGTGGAATGGAATGGAATTGGAATCGTAGACAAAACGTATGGATTTGGAATGGAATGGAATCGTGAACTAAAATATGCGCAAGGAATATTACAGACTCAATTCCCAAAATTTCCACCTATGGCCCTTTTGTATTTATGTAGTGATTTGGGCCATGGAAATTTACAAAAAGGCCATGAAGCCATTTTTTTCGAACATCCAAGTTTAGCCTATCTTAAAGAGTTTATTTTTCTGATAATTTTTTGCTTTGTGACCAAAATCCATATACATCTAGTTCGTTATATACATGCGCCGGAAGAAAAAAATGGTAACTTTTTATTGTAAACTTTAAATTTTTAAAGCGCTCCGGCTTCGAATCTAAAAATATATGGATTTTGGTCCCGGAACAAAAAAAACGGGTTTAAATGTTGCTCTTTCTCGTAGGCTAAACGGGGAAGTTCGAAAAAAATGGCTTCCCTGTTTAGTGGATTGGCCCAAATACGTTTCATTTACAATAGGGCTCTTTCTTTGCAATTTGTAAAAGAAAGCGTTCTTCTCCAGCAAAAGCCGGGGTTGTATATTTTATCATTAGGACATTTTCAGGCACTCCACTCAAAATCGTACACCCAGTCATTGAGGATTCTCCCTTTTTTTCAGAAAAACAAACTCCAGGAGAGTCAATTAATTTTAATTTGGAATCTAAATGAACTAGTTGACATGCCCTGGGAATTAAAAAAAACAATAATAATTATTATTTTTCCCAGTAAAAAAAAATTATGGTACTTTTCTTTTCAATACAAAAATAGACTTTATTTATGCATAGTAAAAAAACAAAAATAATTATTATTAATTGTACTTCTTTAAAAAAAAGAAGAACATTTATAGAAAGCAAAAATATTATGCATAATCCTTTGCAAATAATATATTATGTATTATGTAGTAAAAAAAAATACCCAGTAATTCCAAGTTTAGCTCCAACTCCACAAGCTTTTTATCTTTTCAATTAATTGATAATAGAACTTTTTCCTACATTCGACATTCACATTGAACTCCGACTGTGATTCCCCCAGGTGCATTTCTAGCACAAGTCCCCAGTCAAATCCGAAACACCAATACGTTTACAAGAATCCAATGGAGATGGACGAACTGAGTCCGGGTTTTTTGTCTGTACGGAAGCTTCTCCAGAACCAAGACGCTCGTTTTGTTTTTGAGTATTGGCTTTAACTGGTAAAGCAACAGTTCCAGTTCTGCATAAAGATAGAAATAAACAAAAAAACAATTAATGATAGATGTATAATACATTGAGGATAATATATTATAAATTATGTATGCACACAAATCTACAAAAAAAGTATAATATAATACAGAAAAAAACTTGGTTACATAATAAAGATAAAAAAACTAAAAAATAAAGTAAGTAAATTATTAAAAAAAACTTACGTTGTTTTAAGACACGTTAGCCAAGCTCTAACATTTTCAGCAGAGACGAGATCACATTTATTTAATACAATAATAATTTTGTTCTCTGGGAATTTCCTCACAGTCTATTCTGCCTGTTCACTACGAGTTCCAAGAGGATCTCGAGCATCCAACACTTGAATTATCACATCCGAGTCCTTAATAACGTTTTGAAATTCACTATAAAATGCTTTTAAACTCGTATCTTGACCATAACCACACTCTTTAAATTCTCCTCACTCATCAAACTTTGTGCATTGTCTACAGTAAGCAGAATCCAACAAAATGTATAATACTAATGATGACAAACTGGCGTGTACAAAAATTATCAAATAATAAATGAATAACTTTTACGAATCACACAACATACAGTACAATTTAAATACTCTACCGTTTTAAGTACATTTGATTACGGATTACAATATAATTTTACATGTAAGTACATACCTGTTCCAAAGAGTAAGTTCACTATTTACTATGACTCACTTCCCGTTCCACTGCTCACCACGTCGAGATTTATGTAACTCAAAACTATGCAAGTCGTTTATGAACAGGGATGTAAACCCGAAATAAATACTGAATATTCTAATTCCGGATTTAATTTACATTACACAACAAAAATTAAAATTAAGTTTGGCAAACTAATTTTCCGATTTTTGATTGAAAATATGATTCAAAGTTGACGCGCACTTGGCGCTCCTTGATAAAACTTCGTTGTATTCTAACGCCACTTAAATTTTTCATGATTATTTTACCACACACAAACAAATCTTGCATTTTATTAGCTCAAGAACTGCAATACAAGAGAGTCTTTAAAAACACCAGAACCATCTGCGCTTTAAGATTTGTTGGGGGAAAACTTGAGATTTTTGGGGGTGAAACCATTTGTTTTGGGGGTGCTTTGTATTTTCCTTGCTGAGCTAGCTTGTTATCATGTTCCGTAGGAAAATCGAGTTTGAGAGCCGTTTTGAAAGATTCACACCGATTTTGTGAATTAACCACAGTCACATCTTTTGAAAAATGTTCCTAGTTGAAGATCCACCAATAACCACCTGTTTTCTATTTGTACTAGAACTCTTTTCGTGTTGACTAGTTTCCACTTATCTGATAGCCGGAAATGGTCACATCTCAAATCAAAATACTGTATTTTTGACAAGACGGTTTTCCATCATACGAGGGTATACTTCCATGTATTTGACGTGGCAAAAAGTTGCTTGCCATTTTTACTTACGGTATCTTTGCTCAGTTTTGCCCTTCGAGGTAATAAGAAATAGAGGGAGCACAGCTATATATCCCGCAGAAAAATTTCTTTTCCCTATAAGTATAGTTCAGGGAAAGTTAGGGTAGTTGATTGAGGTATATTACTCTTTTGTAGAAACTAAATAGAGTTTGGTAGTTTCTACGGTTTTGGTGATGAGAGACTACTCCGACAACACGTGTATTTTTTATACGATTTTTTGACGTACGTTTTTATTTAGTGTAAGTCTTATTTTCTAATTTCCAACTGTCGTACACAACATACCACTGCTGATCAACAAATTGCTGTGGGGTATACCGCAATTTCCTTTTTTTCATATCCATTTTTTATCGTAGACAACACAATTTCCTAGTTCCGGACGGATCCACTCAATATACGTTTATTCGTTCCTTCCTAGTCAGGGGTGGTATAATAAAAGTTGCTGGTACGCTGTCCTAAATTCCATTATATCTAGTGAAGACAGTTATTTCCCACAACTAAATCCATAATTTGTCTTAGTCCGAACTCCATAATTTATTTGATTTTTACGCGAGTTTGCAACAAACAGTACTACAGAATACCAAATCAAGAAGAAGAAACCAGCAGTTTCGTCTCATAGGACACTGAAGATTACTGTTTTGGTATTTTCTATCACGAAATGACGGTACGCTGTAACGGCATCGAAATAAGTGCCGACAGACCTATAAGTGGAAAAATAAATGTGGGGGTAAGCTAGACCCAAAACTGCATCTTATCTAGTATCTGATCTAAAAGTTTCTCTTTCTATCAAGTGTAAATTTAGATTCTAGAAAATTAAAAAATGGTTTCAAAGCCGTTCACTTACATCGACTGCAATGAAAATATGCTAAATGCAAAAATGGTTCAATTAGTCACATCCTGTAACGCAAGTTTTTACGGCAAAAGTTCTAAAAAATCTACCAAAAATAGCCATTTGTATTACAAACTAGTAAAGCTACCCCTTGTGGAACAAGTGAGGGAACACCGTACCCTTGCGTACCCCCTCACTTAGAGCCCTGCCAATTACACGAAAAACAGTACAAATTTTTAACAGATTTAAACAGTAATATGGAAAAAGTACAAGCTTTCAATAGATTTAAAACAAATTTCACAAATATGTAACAAATGGCATGTAGAAAGTACAAATTTTGAACAGGTTTTAAACCAATAAAATGTAAAAAGTACAAACTTTCAATATATTTTAAACCAATTTCACAAATACTTAACAAATAAAATGTAAGAAGTTACATGAAAAAAGTACAAATTTGCGACAAACCACAGAAAAAAGTACAAATTTTTCACAGAAAACAAGAACCTACTAATTTTTGTCTTGACTCATGGTGTAATTCCATGGGTTTATCTATAAATTATGGGAAAACAGAGTATATTATTTTTCATAAAACTCAAAATAAAATTACTGAAGAAATTTCAGAAGTTTCTTGTAATGGTCATTTAATTAAAAGGGTTACTAGTTTTAAATATTTGGGTGTTTTTTTCGACCAAAATTTTACTTTTGATAAACATTTTGAACATGTATGCTCAAGAGTCTCAGGCGCAGTTGGCTGCATTCTTCAAATGAAGAGACTCATTAATTTACGCATGTTCAAAATTTTAATCAATTCTTTTGTTTTCTCTATCATTGATTACTGTCTTCCCATTTGGGGCAAAATTTCACAAACTCATTTAATCAAGCTTCAAAACAAAATTAACTCCTGTTTAGGTGGGTTCTTCTATCCACAGCTTTGTAACAAATTCAATAGGCTAAATCGCATAGCACACCACAATGAAAATGAACGTTTTAATTCTATTCAACTTAACTATCAAGAACTTTGGGAAAGATGTAACTTGCTTACTGTTTGTGAACGCTTAACTTATTTTAATGCTTTTACCACTTTTAATGCCATCTCTGCTGATTTGGTCCCTGATATCTCGGAACTTTTTGTTTTTGGGGAGTCTAGTAGAACTAGAAAAGTTACTTTACCCGAACATGGTTCAGAAATCTTTAAAAAGTCACCAATGTATCAAGCTATGATAACTTGGAACTCGCTGAATTTAGAGGCCAGAGAGCCTGGTCTCTCATTGAACCTCTTCAAAAAAA
>JABASP010004194.1:0-10972 GCA_019776565.1 Sminthurinus signatus
AAAGATTGGGAAATAGAAAATAGAAAATAAAAAATAAAAGGGAGAAAAAAACCCTCGTGTACAATCTAAAATGTACAGAATACAGAATACAAAGTGTAAATATCACGTTAAAGTATCTTCTAAACGTAAAACAAACCAACCCAAACCAAAGAGCTACGTATGGTGTAGATGAAAAGAAAGAAGACGGAGGAGTTGGACTTGGGAGCTTGAAGCTTTTGGAGGAAAAGAGTTGACTAGATACAGACTCAGACTTAAAGTCAGAGTCAGAGAACTAAAAAACGTAAAAGAAAAAGGGAAAAGTGAAAGTGGAAAATAGGATAAAAGTCCTCATGAAGAATGCATGAATCTGACTGTGTCTCCGTCTCCGCTTCTGTCTCCGTTTCCCTCCGTTTATAGTTGGTTGACTAAGAGAAGAGACACAGTAGTTGAAATTCGTATAAGTGGGCTACTTAATAGAAGTTAAGCACATAAATTCTCTCGATAACATTCCATGTACATTACATATGAAAACTGTATGGAAACTGTCACCATATTTTTTGCTTCAATCCCTATCTTCTTTTTCTTCTTCTTCTTCTTGTTCTTCTTGTTGGCGGGATGGTTGCTTATAAACTCCAACTCCAACTGGAACTAGAACTGGAAACAGAGACAAAACTAGAACTAGAACTGGAGTAAGAGTCCTCATCTCTGCCACTGCCACTGCCACTTCCACATCTCGTCCTCTTCTTCTTCCTCCGGTAGCCAGCAAAACGCGTGTTTTTTTCTTGAATTTCCTCATTTTTCCATCTTCAAGAAAAGTAGGCGACATTTATACTCTTATGTACGAATATCTTTAACTACAATCTATATATTTGTATGTTTGCGTGTACTATGTATCATGTGCTTTAACTGAGGAAGAAAGTGACAGACTTGCATGTTGTACAAGCTACAAACACGTAGAACTGTAGAATGAGGACAACACAAAAACCATCCACCATCCTTTTATCACAGAAACAGTCAAAAATTTCCCCATCTTTGTCACAAGTGTAATGTGCTTGGAGTATGCAGAAAAATCTTGAGAATAATTTCCTCAAGATCTGTTATGTTAATATGTGCATGTATGACGCATGTTGTCAACTGGGAAAATATTATGTATAATTTCAAGAGAAGTTGGAAGTTGGATGTTGGATGACGTGTATTTTTTCAAATGTAAAAGAGAAAACTTTCTCCTGAGAGGCTTTTATTTTGTTTGGTTGAGGAAAGCTAAAGCTAAAGTTGAAGTTGGATTTTGAATGTTGGAATGGTATTTTCTGGTCCTGGTTTTGATTCAGATTCTGATTTAAGGCGGGAGACGACGCGAGACGGACGAGTTAGATGGTCATAATATGCATGAATGGAACTTGGTGCGATTCGATGATGATATGGCATAAATAACCAGGAAGATGAATGATGCCCGTCAAGAACTTGCAAGAATTTGATTCTCTCTGCTCTCTGGTCTGGTTTGGTTTAGTCTGGCTCTGCCTGTCTGTCTGTCTGTCTGTCTCTCTCCTCTCAACACCACTTCTTCCATCTTTCTCTTTCTCACTTCCACTAAATCCAAATCCAAATCCAAGTCCAAGTCCAACTCTACGCCAAAGTCCAATCCCAACTATAGCGCGGATTCTCAAATACTCTCTTTTCCTTTGCGCTTTTGTATCTAGTACATGGAAACTTGTGAAAGAGTTTTGGCTATGAAATTTCACGTGTGGAATCTTAATTTCAAGATTCCTCAGTCCACACTTTCACACTTTCTGCTCATCCTCATCTTTGTCTTAGCTTTTAGCTTTCTTCGTTCTTCTGCTTTCCAATTTCCAAGATTTCTTTGGTTTTACTGTAACTGTAACTTCTGGTGGGCTCAAACTCAAGTTTCATCCAGTTCAGTTACCTTCCCCAAACTCCTACACCCACATCCGAATAATGAAAACCAAGAGGAACCAAGATTCAAAGTATAGCTTTCTCTGATATTTTTACTTCTTCCTTATTTGGCAGTAGCTTTAGTCTCGGTGAATCACCATTGAGCATTGGGCGCTAAAACCGAACTGATTTTGAATTGAATTTGACACTGCCCTGAATGACTCGAGGCTCAAATATTATAAAACAATCACTGACCTTTTGAATTCAAAATCTGAATCTGAATCAAACTTAAATTCAACCGCTTTTAAAATTTTATGCAAAAAGTAGATATTTTCTAAAATAACATGTAAAAATAAGTTGTGTAATATTCAATATTAAAGCTGTACATTGCAAATGTTACAAACGTAAGTAAAATTTTGTACAGGGTACCGTTTGTGGTACAAAAGAAGGAGAACATACGGAACGTCCATAGAACGTAGAAATCGTAAAAAATGTAGTGGAGGGGAAATTCGTCCATTACCTTTTACAAATTACACCAAGGGACAAGTAAATTTTTCTTGGAGTGGGCTACGTACTTTTCTTGCTCATTTTTCTTCATTCTTCATTCTCCCTCCCTGTTCCTCCTCAATCCCTCTTCTGTTTTATTTGCAATACTACACTTATTCTTCATACGCTTGATACGCTGTTTGTTGTATGTTGTCTTTTGGCTATGCAACCCATTACACTACTTATGAAGTACACATTGTTTTTACTCGATACATGTAAAGAACGTACTGTTGCATTTATTGTATTCTTTGTAGTGTACGCATTCCGATAAAATAATATTTGACAAGGTGATGTAGGCTAATAATAATAACGTCATGTAGTGCGGCTAATGATTTTCATAACACTCATAATACATGATAATTCATTACCCGTGACATTCAAATTGATGTAAATTGTACAACGTAAGGAGTAGAGGAAAAAAGAAAAAAGAAACGCCATGTGTGTAAATGTACCATATTCTTCATTTCCCACTCCAAACTCCACACTCCACACTCTACAGATTCTTCGTTCTCCATTCTCTATAGTCATAAATTGTTAAGGGAAGAACAAATGATTAAAGGGTTGTAATGTATTGAGATCTAAAGATCCGACGTCCGACATCCGACATGTCCTTCAAGAAATAGAGAAGAAGAAGAGACGGGAAAAGAAAGAAAAATTGAAGTGGACTGCGAAGGGAATCAGTGAAAAATCCAACTTTCCCCTTTCTATTCTTCTTCGTTGTACATTTTACATGGCTCTATCTGCTTTTTAGATACACCAGACACTATAGATACTAGACACTCAAAAGTAGAAAGTAGACACTCGATCCCGGACAGTCGACAGTCGACAGTGGGCTCCAATTCCAATTCCAACTCCAACTCCTTGAGTAAAGATCATGATCATTTGCAGTCGTCAAAAAAGTAAATGCTCCATTTCCCTTCAGCTCCCAACTCCTTACCCTCTCTCCTCTCTCGACGTGGTTTTTTATATTAAGTATAGCAATCCTCTTTCTCCCGCCCACACTTTCTCTGTCCTCACTTGACGTTCTTCCAGTCCTTTTCGTTTTCGCGTTCGTCCTCTTCTCTTCTTGTCTTATTCGTTCTTGTCCATTCCAAACCCAAACTCCTCCATTTTCGAATATCCATCCTCCCACAGGATACCCATCGTAGCGTCGTAATCGTAATCGTAATTCCTCTTGACTGGTGTGTCAAAGTCCAAAGTTCAGAGCTCAAAATAAAGGGGAAAAATGACTACACATCTCTTGTCTCTCATGCTTCTGTTCTCTTTCAATCACCGAACCTTCTACTAACAATAAAATCCTTCATAATTCTACTGTTGGCGAATCTTTGCTTGTTTGTCCTCTAAAATTTGATTCAAGCTTGGCCTGAAATTTCTAGCTTTAACTATGCTCTTTTTAAAGAAATGAGTAAAACAAATAAATCGAAAGAAAAAGCAGAAAAAAGAAAGGTAGATGAAATTTTCTATTCTGAATTCTGGGATTCTGGACAGAGGATTTTGGATAAAATATTTAGTGTATCTGTAGACTGTAGACAATAGACTTGATACTTTATAGTAATAAATAAATCTCACAGGTAATTTTAAGCCTGGAAAATGCTCTCCTGAAACTTGTGACCAAAGTACTGTAAACTGTAACCTGTAGTAATCCAAAATCCAAAGGGATTGGATTAAGTTGATGGAGTCATTTTTCGACTCAGAGAGGCCATTTTCCAAGGCGTGGATGTGTCATTTCAAGCTTCAAATTGACACGCGAATAACAAATAACAAATAGATCTGGATCAAACAGGACATAAAGCCGAAAGTGTGTAGTGTCTTCTGTCTAGTTTCTTACACCTCGGATGTATAATATATAACGTTGACGACAGGAGACAGGAAGGAACTTAAACTGAAACTCAAACTGAAACAAACGCATTTTCCATGTACTATATGTACAACTAAAATAATGCCTAAAACTAAAGCTACAAAAGAAACAGAAAACAGAGAACAGGCAGAAACTGTTGTTGAGTTGGATTCAGAGTTGATTTTATGGGTTCTTTAAAATGTCTGCGTATCCTAATACCTAATACTTTTGAATACAAAACAGAAAACACTCTTACAACTTACACTTTCATCCGCTCTCTTTCCTTTTTCTGTTTTGCATAAAATTCATTCTTCTTCCGAGAAGACGAAGGTTCCTTTCCAGCCCCTAAATATCTACACTCTACAATCTACAGTCTACATTGCATTGGATTGGTTTGGTTTGGTTGAGTTTACTGGCCAGCTAAGCTTTTCAATTGACAGTGTAAATGTGCCAATAAGCCTTGGTAAATGGCTAAATTCCAAAGGCTTCCTCCAGGAAAAAAATTATGTAGAAAGTAGAAACTTTACTTGTACAATCTGAAATCCTCTTACATATACTTTTGTATTACGTAATATGTTGTAATGTTGTATAGACCATTGGAATAGACTATAGAATATAGACATTCCATAACGAATAAGAAAAAGTAAGAAATAAAGCTACTGTCGCACACACAACATACAACGTACAGACAACCAACGACAACAAGGACAACGACAGTCGTAAAAACCTGGCTTGTGTAAATAAATTGCTTAAATAGACGAACACGTGGGGGTAATTGAATTATACATGTACAACGTACAGTATACATCTGTATAATACAGGCTTAACGTGAACGTTAGCTGTAACTGTAACTGGAACTGAAACTAAAACTCGAACTGTAACGGTTAGTCCGTGTGTGTATTATTTAGGTGGATGTTGTAATTCCCAAATCCATTTTATATCTCAAAAACTCTTCAAAGTAGCAAAAAAAGCTAGCCTAATTTCACTTTCAGTTTTCACAGGAAAGAATCCTACTGCACAATTACAATTATTTCAATAATTGCAATTGCAATGGTAAAAAAGATCCATGAAGTTTTGTCACATGCAAATTCAGGATTCAGAATTTAGGACTGTAATACATTTTAAAAAGTAAAAGTTTAGAAGGTATTTTAAAAGAAGATTCTTAATTATTATATGTACTATAGAAAAAAGTAACTTTCCAAAAACCCAGATTCCGCAAGAAAATAAATACAAGAAAATACAAGGGATACAACGAGGAAAATGTTGTCTGTGGATTTTGGATTGTGGATAATGAAAATGTGTACTGGATTCGCGTATGTACAATGTACACTGTAGAATGTGCACGAGTGAGTGAGCATGAGGACTAATTTGAGCCAGCGAAGCATGAGTTTCACAAGACAGTGCACTGTAAACTCACTAAAACTAAATTATCCGGGTTGGCATTCTCTCATCCAAGGTTCCAGATTCTATAGTAAAATGTAGGTTGCAGATTTTAAGCATTTGTGTAGTATCTACTAGATTTTTACTTTTCGTTTTGAGAAAAGTGTTATTCTGTTGTATGCATCAAATGAATGTGTGTATACATGAGGATTTTTATATCATTCTGAAACGATTTCAATGCCTTGGAACTTCACATCCATTTTCATTTCATTCTAGGGTCTGAAGAGTCTGAAGAGTCCAAAGTCCGGAGCTTCGGAATTCCGAATGCAATGTGTTGAAGGATTAATGATAATTTCTCTTCATTTTACAGTTTACATGTATTTGTGTACGGTTCAATGCTCAATGTTCCATCTCCAATGTTCAATGGCTTTAATAAATTAGAGCCTGGCACAGGAAAAGGAAAAGCTACTCTGACCCATTTTATCTTCATTATAGATCTGCAGGTATCAGGTTCAGGTTCTTTCCTCCTTTCTTTCCTTGTTATTATGTAAAGAAGAGTATAGAAAATAGAAGATAGAAGATAGAAAATGGAGAAAGGTTGAAGGAAAGTCCAAAGTCTAAAGTTTTCCTGTACGCATAAGATATAATACATACATGTCTGACTCTCTGACTCTTTGACGCTTTGACTCGGCCTATTCAATGGACACAAAAGAAGATTCAGAATTCACATTTAGAACAAGAAGAGATAATGGAGAGTGGAGAGTGTAAAGTGTAAAGGCTGTGTAATCTGGATCTAGTGTCTAGTGTCGGGTGTCTCGTGTTCATCTTTCCTCTGTGTAGATCTGTATGTATTTCCTTTACAACAGACAAGCAAATGTGGGAATTCGGAATGGCGAATGAGTCAAAGTTTGAAACTAGTATTCTGTACTTTGACTGTATCCTAGTTCCAGATTCTTGGTTCTTGATTCCAGATTCCAGATTTTACTATAGCACCAATTCCAATTCCAACTCTAGCTCCAACTTTAGGAGTTTCCTAAAAGAGATGAATTGGTCAATGGATACAGACATTAACAAATGAGACAAAATGAGTTGGGTGTCTTTGGATTTTTCACTCCTCATCTCGTCTTCTCTTGTCTTGTCTTGTCTTGTTCTGTCTTCTTCTTTTCCAACTCCATCTTCCATTCATTTATTTTCACCCAACATTTCTTCATTCTCCTTCAATCTCCGTGCTCTCGATTCTCTATCCTCACTTTTTGCTGTTTTCTCCCCCTTTTTGTGTAGTTTGCCCTTCGGATTCCTATGTATTAAAGGTTTCCCTTTCTTTCGTATTTTTCTTTGGCAAACTTACAGTAGGTATCTACTTGTTTTCTTACACTTTTTCAATATTAGAAATTACTTGTACATATATTATGCATCTACACTCTACAATAGTGCAGTACACAGTGCATGGGTATTTTTCAAACCCAAGTTTTCACTCTCATTTACACTGCCTGATTAAATCCATCTCATCATCTTTCTTCTAAGACGTAAAAGATGTAGGATGTGGAAGAAGAAGGTAGGAGGACAAGTTCTTATAAGACACAACTATAGAAAAAATACCTACGGATAAAAACAAAAGAAAAAGGAGGGAGATTTTTGTGACATTTTATTAATTTGTTCAGGAAATTTGCCAAAAAAGAGCCAACTTTTTTCTACCTATATTTTATGCATGTAATATTTATGTACGCATTTTGAATATTGAGCAATTTGTCTCCATCAATAGAATAACAAGTCAAAGATCACTTGCGTAATTTAATAATTTCATTTTAATGTTAATTTTCACAATGAGACCAAAATATCGTACAAATTAAGTTTTATCAAAAAGATGAAGCCAAACAAGAAAAAGAAGAACAAAGAGACCATTTCGAACCGCTTTTCTCTGCTTTGAAGTACAAAATTGACAGTATTTTCTGTTGTTTTACTTTGTTGTATTGATATTTTTGTCATTTCTTTAAACTGTGATTTGGAGGGAAACTCAATTTTTTCTGTGAAAGATGCTCTGCGCTCAAAGCCCAATGCTCCAGGAGAAGAAAAAAGTAGATTTGGCTGGTTGGCGGTAAAAACTGAGCTTTGGTGGCTTTTGAGCTTGAATCTTGAATCTTGTATTTGAGAATTTGGTAAGAATTTGGGTGGTTGATTGCGATATTTAACGGACTTTTCATATCTTTGAGTTGCACTCCAAGAGGGATTTCTTGCTGAGCTTCTATTTCTATTTTACGCCCACTACTTTACTTTGCTATTTGATGGCTTGATGCTTTGATGCTTTGATGCGTTGATGCTTGAACAGAGGATTCCAAAAATCCACTATCGATGCCACAATACCATAAAATACCAAACCATACAATACAGTACAATACAAGGATGCATAGGCAAAAAGTGACGAGAGGACGAGGAAGAAGATGGACGGAAAAGAATGGTAGAGCATTTCCTATTTCTTATTTCGTATTTTGTAAGACAGATTTCAGGAGGAAGATGGTAGATGTAAGATAGAGAATAGAAAGGAAGAAAGGGAAAAGAGAAAGAAAGAAAGAAAGAAAAGGGAAAACTCTCTAGAACTGTGGTGAAAGAAAAATACAGATACAGATAGAGGAGGAGGGAGGATATAAAGCATTTTATTGTTACCAGATTCCTTATTCCTTATTTCGTATTCTGTATTCGGTATTCAGGAGAAAAAGGAGGGAGTTGAGAGTCAAGTCTAAGAAAGCTGTCGAGGATTTGGACAAATACGTTTTTTTTGTCCGTGCTTCAAGCTTCAAGCTTCAAGGTGGAGGTTTTGCAGAGAGGCTAAAGGCTTCGATAACAACGCTATAATTTATCGATACTCCATACTCCAGCAATACAGTTCTATATATTGCACACACATGCATGTTCAGTGTTTAGCAATGAATACTGTGGATTTTTCTGCTGCGATTCCTCTTCTATATCCTGTTCAAAGTATGTATTAAAAGGAGAAAAGTCTTCTTCGCTTCTTTGTTCAGTGTATTGCTATATATTTTGTTTTGTATATTGTACTTTACACTGTACATGGAAAGGACGAGAAAGTAAAGAAATATCAAGAATAAGTACAAGTGGGAAACCCAAAGCCGAAATGCAGGGAAGAGGAGGTAACGACTAGGCTTTGCTATGAGACGTTCATCATTTTCAACCTGAAGATTGAAGATATTACCTATAGTTTTTTTCTCATACCAGGATTCTCTTTCTTGTTTCTTGAGATGCCGTCTTCCTTGTTCTTCCGTTTTCCCTATTTTTACTGCAGCTTCTTCTTTTGCATTTTATCCTCAATATATGGATATGGATTTCCGACGTGTGATATATTATACCTAATCGCCATGGTTATAAAGCAAAAACCGTACAGTGTACAGTACACCAGCACATATATTCCGTCTTTTCCCTTCTCCATCCAAAATCTTCAAGTCTGTGATATCTTTGGGTAAACTGCTGCTTTCTCCCACTCTGAAATTCACCGTTTTATAATCATGTTTAGTCTCGATATAAATGAGATCCAATCGTGACGGAATTCTTTTACTGCTGAGACTTGATCTACCTGATGAGAATTTTTTCCTATAAATCTGTTTGTTTTCCTCTGCTATGCATATGTGTACATGTATATTGATATACCATTTACAATTTTTAGATTTTAATCAATATGACTCTCAATTCTACACTACACCCTTTCTTGAAATCTTGGAATGCAATTTAAATCAAAATGTTTAATTCCGTCATTTAAAATCCCATTACTTTTCAGAGATTGTCAATTTATTTCTATAGCTTTCATCATTCCTTATTTCTCATTCATAATATTCAAATTCAAGTTGTTTGAGCTATAATTGAAAACGGGATTTTACTAAAGGGAAATGACAAATCACGGATCGTGAAATCAAGACCTGATGCTTTAATAACATGGTAAATTGTCAATTTCAAAGCTGGCTGATGTGCAGGATAAAAAGATTGACAAATATTGAGAAGAATTTTGTTTACTTCTCCCATTTTACGTTTTATGCGGATTATAAATAGAACTTTTATCAATGCTAAGCAATAACGAGATCTAATGGAAAAATGCTGAATGAACTGAGTTTTGCTGTAAATTCTAATAAAAATCCAAAAATGATTACTTGAGTCAGATTTGTAAGTTAATCATGACTATTCTTAATTTTCTATTTATTTTGGATTGATGATCTGTATTCATCCATTCGAACGGAATCGAAAGTTGTGTATGGTAAATTGTTTTTGTGTACGTTTTTACATGTGCATGATGGAAATGCTCAATGATTATAAATTAAAAGTAATTTTATTCTTCTCTTCTGAGTTTTTTATACTGTTTTATTTTGTGAAAAAATGGACCATATGAAAAGTAGAAATTACAAGTTTGACTGAAGATGTGTGACTTCAGAACTAGTTACTAATAGAATGAGCTTATTATTTTTAAATCTACCGCATATGACCATCTATGAATCCAGCTGCAAAGAGTGAGCCAGCTTCTTTTAGTAGACCAGTACTGACAAAAGTGTTCAAGTACTAAGCCATGCTTTGTTATGCAGGAAAAAGTGAAAGGGAGCAAAAAATCCCATTCTCTTTGTGTGTGTGCATACGACACAAGCACAATGCATTGCAAAACTAAAAGCTGCAAATAGTAAGCCAGCTTCAAATAGTAGACCAGTACTGAACACGAAAGTATTCAAGTAGTAGACCTGGATTAATAAATGGTCATATACGGTATGTAGTAAATATGCAACATTGCATATGAAAACAGGATAAATTTCAAGATTTTGTAGATTGTAGATGTTACCATGTGTACGACAATACTAAAATCTATGATGTTTATGAAGTAGCTGGCTCAGATTTTACTTGGCAGGTACATATTATGCATATGTACATGTAATGTAAAATCTGAACCAGCTACGTCATAAGCCTCACAGATTTTAGTATTTTCGTACACATTTGTGTTACAACATTGGTAGTACAATTGATGGTAGAAAGGGTGAGAAAATAAAGAAGTTTGTGTTACTTTATCAAATTTATAAAAGTATTTCTACAGTTCATGCAGTCCGATCCCCGTGCAAAAAATACATAAAGATGCTCCTCGTTCTTAATTTACTTTATTGAGTTCTACAACATTTGGATGGGATTTAGATGAGTGAAATTATGATAAATTCTAGTTTCTCAAACCAAAGAGGGCAATAAAAAATGAGAAATTATTTTGTGTAGGGCTTTTCGATACGATATTGATATGGAAATATAACATGCAAATATCGTTTTTTTCGATATATCGATATTTACATGTTATATCTCCATAACAAATAT
>JABASP010004195.1:0-10959 GCA_019776565.1 Sminthurinus signatus
AAAACTCGTGTTTTTCACGTGTACACGACACGTGTAGCCCTAGGAAGTTAGGCCGTGAAATTTTGCGAGTTTTGCACGAGTTTTGCACGACACGAGTACACGAGGGACACGTGTTATACACGTGTTTTTCACGTGTTACTGTTGGTAGGGTAGATTCTGATACATAATGAAAAGAGAGATAGAGAGAGAGAACAGGAGATAGATACAGAGAGAGTATAATATTATAATAATCTATAGTAGGAAGAGAAAACTGATATATATATTATATTAAACATATTATTCTAATATATATTTAATTGTATTATTTTAAATTTTTAAAATGTATCTAATAATACATTAATGCAGATTAATAAAAAGAGTTATATTGTATATTATGATTATATTATTGTATTGTATTTGACGATGTATTATTTTGAAGGAAAAACAGAATGTGTGGGAAAAAAGTTGGACGAGAAATTGCATGTCATTTTTTTAAAAAGTCATCATCATTTTTCTACCATGATGTCTTTCGATGACGTGTATATATTATATAGTGTATGTTTGTGTGGTCCTACTACATTAAAAGAAAAAGCTGATCTAGTATTTGAAAGACTATAGAAATTTACACTATGCAAATGACTATAGAACTAATATATGTATATGATTATACTGATTCATTGCATTTGTACTCGTGCAGAAGTTTTTGCATTGATATTTGATAATATTATTATTATATCTCTATTATATTCTAGTTTATTATTATTAGAGAAAGAAAAGCAAACAAAAATGCTTCACTGTCTTCTTCGTCTTGTCTTCAGTCTTCACAAAATTTCTTGTACTATATTTTACTTACGTTTAAAAAGATTGGTGATAGGGATACATTATAGACATATATCTAATATAGATCTTTATGTTGTTGTTTCATGTCATTTGTCTTTTACATCGTTGTCGTTTTATTTGTCAATTTCTTAAAAAATTATAATCAATTTACCAAACAAAAAACATGTGAATAAATAATGCATACCATGATTGTATTGACATGAAACGTCGTTTATGTACGTCGACTTTGTGATTTTGTTTTAAAATATTATGTTATTTACATTTAAATGCTCTATATTCTTTACTATACAAACTATGATAATAATAATATACTTATACCGAATAATTTTCCTGTCTCTCTCTCTCTTGTTTAAAAAAAGGAATTATTGTTTAGTAGAAAATCTAAATTTTTTCCTAATAGATATATTTATACACCCCGATTTTACTAACACACACATCTCCGTCTTCGGGCTTCCACATGTATTCATTTTAATGCACGAAAGAAAATTATTGGAGTTGTAGGTTGTAGGGATTTTTTTTGTTTTGTTCAAGAATAATAGTATATTATACAACTTAATTTTTACAACTATACAATAAAATATTATAGTATACATACAATCTTTGCTCTCCCAATCAACCCTGCTGATTACAATTATTATTATTATACTTACACACATATGTTACGGACAGAAAGAAAACCGGTATGGAAAAGCATTTATGTAAAGTAATTTTTAAAA
The DNA here is from genome assembly GCA_019776565.1 of Sminthurinus signatus. Lineage (NCBI taxonomy): Eukaryota > Metazoa > Arthropoda > Collembola > Symphypleona > Katiannidae > Sminthurinus > Sminthurinus signatus. The sequence goes on from JABASP010004195.1 coordinate 1,536, forward strand.
AATCTGGCTTGTGATAGAAATAAATAGTACGTTTGCTATTTTACAGCCTCTGAGACATATTGCTTCTAACTATAATAAAAATATATTGATATATTTTGATCCCACAGTATACATAAGTAGAGAACATGTGTAGGATCTACATTCTACATTATAGACGAAATTTGCTTTAGTCATACATTATAATATAATACTGACAAAAGCTTTTTGTAGTCTCTCGGTTTAGAAAAATGAATACATCTATTATACAATCTAAAAAAACACAAGGTGAACAATAAGAAAAGAAATAACTATAATATTATGAATGAATAAAGCATTAAATATAGTACAGTATAACATAAAATAGACATTAAAATCAAAATATATATAAAAAAAAAGAAGAAATAGTACATTTTAGATTCACACTTACACACACGTTGCAGCCCTCACATATATAATATATATTTACCAACTATATACACAGAATTTTAAAGATTCAATTGAAGCAATCATTACACACATCAAATTCTATCATTTTTAGTCCATCATTTATTTTGTAGTGTCAGGTAACTTGTTTTAATTGTTAAGTAGGAAATATTACATTAGTATAGATAATAAATAGTCAGTGACAATAATCCAGATGATTCATGATGATAATAAAACTACGAAAACACTATAAACTCTGAAAAGAAACAAGATTCTAGGCACATAAAAAACTATAAATCTTTTCGCCTCTCTCTCTTTTAAATAAACTTGAGGAAACTTGGACAGTATACGGTTTTTTCACAAGACACATGACTATAAAATATTTTTACAAAGTTGTATGTGATTTATTGATATACATAAATGTGAACGGTAGTATTCTTTTACCCCCGTTGAACACTAAAAAGCTTTTAATATTATTATATATGAACTTTCACTTTCACTCTGCCTCTCTCTCTCTCTCTCTTTAAAATTGAACTGACTGAATGGTGATTCTTAGATATATGCATATGAGCATGTGTTGGATAGAGAATGAAAACAGTGAAAGTAAAAAAAAACAAGATAGAGAAATCATCATGTTTTGAAATGAAAGTATCAAAAAACTATTATAGAATATTAAAAAAAATCATTTCTTGTATTGGACTTTACATACAATTATTTTTTAACTATTATAGATACATTTTACATTATAATATTATGTATCCATTATGGAGAAAGTACACATGTATAGAAAGATAATTGACGAAGAAAAAGGAATAAAATATTGAGATGTGACTTTTACATGGTATAAAAATATTATATGAAAAATACATATATATTATACTACTACACATGTAAACACAAACGAAATGTGAATTTAAAAAGTATTTTTTAAATATTATAGCAAATATTATAGCAAACAAAATTGAATAGGGTACGTAAATAAAATATTGTATTTTGTAGAAAGAAGGAAAAAGAATGAATTTTTTAGTAGCTAGAGGACGAAAAACACATGAAATGCCAAATAGAATTATGTATTTTCATTTTGAATGGTGTTTATATTCTCATAATGAAAAAGGAGAGAGTACACACAATTCGTTTGTTGTACTATTTTCACATAATTTAAACAAAAAAAAGTCAAAGCATAATAATAACTCGTTATTATTATTATTATCATGTAAGTTTTTAATTAATATTAGAGTATATAATCTTGTGGAAAAAAGGAACATTTTATGGTGTATTGAAAATTGAAATCGAAAGACTCAAAAGACTTTGTTTGCTTGTACGATGTGTTTTTATTATTATTGTTGTATAAAAAAAGATATACCCTCATATACATGGTCTCATATTTTATGGTATAAGAGGAGATGTACGTGAATATTTTTAAAAGAAAAGGAAAATGAGCAAAGCAGAAGAAAGTTCATGACCTATATTATTTTACTGTACGTATCAGATTTCTTTCTGCATTTTTTGTTCTTTTCTTTTGTGTGCTTATTTGGAGAAGATGATATATATTATGAACTTCCGAAAAGATAATGAAAAGGGGAAAAATGAGAATGTCCCATTTTTTTGACGACACATTTGCTATAATATTATAATATATTATCTACTTTGTTTTCTCTCTTTTCTCCCTCTCTTTCTCTCTTTTGAGAATCGATATAAATATAATGTATGAAAAATAAAAAATGACAAATTGTTATCATGATGACAAAATATATAGTAATTATATGTTACATATATTATTATCATTATTTTCTCTATCTCTCAACACCTTCTCTCTCACTCTCTGAAAAAAAATTCTCAAATTCTGCCAAATGAATGTTGAAAAAACACGAAATGATCATATATTATGTTGAAGAAAAGGAACGAAAAATTTCCACATTTCCTTATATTATACGTTCGTTTCAATTATACATTAACAATAATGAGAAATACTTGTTGTGAGTTTATTGTTGTTATGATTATATATGATTATTGTACACGTCTAATTATTATACATTAATTTTTTATAGTACATAGTAAAATATGTATGTATATATTATGATGTACACTGATGAAAAATGACAAACATATGAACTATATTATGCAATCGCGTACGTATACATAAAATATATACATGATAATAAAACGACTAAAACTATATAATATATAATAATAATGTAGTGTGTATATATATTTACATGTTTGTCATTTAACATGGGTTGTTATTATATTATTGTGTATTTGTTTATATTATTATTGTGTAATTTACATCATGTGTATTATATATATATGTCATTTAAAATTGAGGAGAGATTTTTGTTTTAGCTATAATGTATCGTGTAATATCTTATGTTATGTTCGCAATTCGGAATACTATACACTATATATAATAATATATTATGTTATTAATTGTATAATGATTATATGTTTTTTATGATTAGTTTTTCATTTAATTGTAATGGATTACAAAACTAAATGAGATGAGAGAGTGTTTGTGGTTTGTTGTTTTTTCGGATGCTATAAAATATAGTCCAATTTGTTATACCTTCAAAAAAAATGATTTGCAAAAAGTAAAGAAGGTATTAGGAAAATGAAAACCAAAACTAAAATACACACACATTTGATGTGTGGAAAATTAGAGCGGAAGAAGATTAACAAAATAAAACTGTAATAATGATGATAATGCGTGTTAATTGATATGAGATGACGATTACTCTTGTGTATTGAAAGTTGAAAGGCAGAAAACAACCATTAACATGTGTATAAAGTAAGTAAGAATTATTATATATATTGCAAAACCTATTTTGCTTTTACTACACACACATCCACACACTCACACACATATTATACACATATTATTACTCTATAGATACATCATTATATTATAATAAATATACATTAGATTATATTTACATATGTATAGATACATATTATTATGATAATTGATTACTCTAGAGTAAAATAAATTATTTAACCGTCTCACTTGTATTATTATTAGTTCTCATTATTATACACATAAGATAAAGCATATATATATTTAGTAAAATAAAACATATATATATCTATATAGATTTATGAATATATATATCATATAGCAATTATATTATATTATGTAATAAAAACAAAAAATAAAGTATATAATAATTACGTATTTAAAATATATTGATCATTGTTGTGTTTTTCGTGTACATGCAGTTTATTCTTACATAGAGTTATTTCATATTATGTTGTACCCTCTCATAAAGTCATAGCTCATTGAATGAGTCTCATTGTTCATAACCTCACTACAAATATACAGTACACATTATTTTCAAAATTACAGAGTGATGCAATACTCGAGACCCGAGAGAGCACACATACTTATACGTAGAAAGCACTTAGACGATTCGCATTAAAAATAAGAGGAAAATTCCTCTGGAATGTCATAATTTACACAGATATATCTTCACTCTTGCAATATGATGTAGTTTTCAGGGCTCAGGAATTTTTTCGTAGTAGCTTTGTAACAACATTACATGACGAAATATATCATATGTATTTATGTATTATGCGAATCATTGCATGTGCTTTGTTTTCATGTTTATCAAATATCACATGGTCATTTGTCATTTAGTGTGGAACTCGTTAACTATATATTTTCATGATTCATGGAAAATGGAAGTGGGGACGCATCTCACACTTTAAGTTTTAAGTACATTTCGGTGCATTTTATTTACTTTGGATAACAATTTACTGATATCTATTGAGTGCATATGTCGTGCCTGTCCTTTGTTGTTTTTCATTCACACGTGTAGTACTGTATGCATATAGCATATACAGAGTACAGAGAACTTTAGAAGGTTTCTAAAGTCCTGAACTGATAATATTATACGGAAATTGTACACGAAAATTCTTTAGAAAATTCATGCCTATAACAAGTTAGTATTGTCAATAATTATTGTCACTTCTCAGAGACGCATAAATAGTAAATATCAAAACTCAAAACACGTGTACTAATCTGTTTCAAAGGTAGAAAGTAGAAACTAAGCGGCATCCCATTTGCCTCTAATAACTTTTAGCTTGATAATTAGAAAATAATGAGAACTGCGGAATTGACTTGAAGTTTTAACTAGACCTCGTGTCTGCTCGTGTCTAAAAGATACATTTGACCTGAAGTATGATGAATGATAAATCATAAATCAAAGATCTACCTATGATCTTAGATAGATTGTGGCCATGTCATTTCGAGTAATATAAAGTATGTGTTTTCGTTCATCTTTGATGATTAGTAAATGGAATACGCATGTACTTACATCTTGTGCCAAAAGTCTGAAGAATTTCACTGATTAAGATAGCTTTCACTATCGGGACTTCTCTGTTTTTTCCTAATGCGTCGAGCTGTTTAGTATTGTAGGATACTAATAATTCATTGGACTTTCTGCTCTAAAATTGAAGCATATCACACGTTTTCACTTGTTTTTATCAATTCTCTATTCTATGAATATTTTTATTTCGTAAACAAAAATTTACGATAACCGTAAATCGTATTCAAGCTTGTCATTTACCATTTATATGTTGTTTTGCCTTTACTTTTACTTTCACGTGTTGTTCTTGTTTTCTGTTTCCTGATTCATGAGTCACGAGTAAAATTCAAAATATACATACCTATAACATAATATAATATGCTTCAAAGTGGTACATGATGCATCTCAAGTCCCAAGTCCCAAAATATGTCACATGTCACATGATGAAAATGTTTAAAAAATACTGTTTGTTATTGTTTGCTGTTTTATCCTTTGGTCATACAATGAGTAATGATAAACGATAAATGATAAGGATAATCAAGTGTAGAAGGTAGAAGTTGGTTTGCACACGTAAAAGTATACGTGTAGATTGTAGGTAATAAGTACTTGTGGCTTCTGTGCGTGTTTGTAATTGATCATAATTGTGACTTGTAACTCGTGACTATTATATTCACCATTCACTATAGATTATGTATATTGTATATATATTATATATCCAGCATCTCTCATCCTTCAAATCTCAAATCACTCCAGCTCCAGGCTATATTCAATAATAATATCATAATAGCTTTTTTTTAAAAAAAAAACTTGAGCTCGAATCTCATTCATGTAAATAGTAAATACGTCTCATCTTTCGCACTCCATACTCCATAAACATCATGGCAGCTACTAAATACTAAATATACATTCTACATGTATGTACATTGTACACTGTACACTGTAGTGCTAAAATATTATGCAAGATTTGTGTATATATATTATACCAGAATAGAATATTTTTCTATTTGGATTTTAGCTTTGCACATCATCATCATCATATTTTAGTATTCACTTGAAACTTGAAATGTCCTTGTAAAGTTTTGTTGAGCACAATGAACATCTATTATTACATATGTACCACTTTTTTATCCTTTTCATTTCATTTCGGACTGCTATACATGTTCTCATGTTTGATGTTTGATACACAGAGATACTGTGTATATATGACAAATTGAAATGGATTGTTATTGGCATAAAAATGACCATCCACACGTGATGCGTGATTCATTAGGAAAAGAGAGATATAGTTGCATAAGGTTTTTTTTAGTATGGTTCATTTTCATTTTCATCATTGAATTTTTCTCACTTGGCTTTTCTGAGTTTGAATTTTGAGTCCCAAGAGTGAACAATCAAAAAATCAAAGATAAATCACATTTTACATGAACAGAAGAGTGTAAAACAGTATTTTGTGCATTCTACATTCTACACCACAAATTTTTAAACAGTGTTCATAAAAATAAAAGATTGTACACTGAATTTGATTGAGGATTGAGGAGTATATGTTTTAGTTAAAAATCAGTAAAACAATAGAAATCAGAAATGGTTTTTATACCATTGGCACTCGTAATTATTATCACTTGCCTTTTCCTCTTCACTGTCATTTCAAGGAAAAGAGGAGACGGGAAATTTCCACCAGGTACTTGAATAAATATTTATTCATTATTTTTCAAAGGCCCAGAAAACTCATTATACCGGTCAAAATATAATTCTCTATCTAGTTTCTGGGTTTTGCAATTACTTTCAGAGTGTATTTATTGTACGATTTGTATGCAGCTGTCTTCTTAACACGCTAACAAAGTCGAATAGTAATAATAATTTTTGTGATTTGTGATTTTAAGGTCCAATTGGCTGGCCAATATTAGGTAATTTGCTACAAGTATCACCGTTAGAGCGTCACAAGACTTTTGGGGAATGGGGCAAAAAGTATGGCGACATTATTGGCGTACACTTTGGACCAAATAAGTAATTAAAACACACTGAAAGTTTGAAATTTGAAATAAAAGTTAATGGTGAAGTATTTAATGTCTATAAAGTCAAAAGTACTTTGTACATGTAATTTGAAATTTAAACACAACCTTGTTTTTTCATTTCAGAGTCGTCATCTTAAATAATTACAAGCACATTCGGGAAGCTTTCAATCAAACTGTGTTTTCCGGAAGACCACTAATAGCAGCTGTACTAGAACGGAACAAGGGTGGTAAAAGAGGCAAGCACTCAAACTGTAAACAAAAATGTAGTGTACCTTTTTGCATAAACTATAATAAATAATAATAAAAGGTTCTTTTCTAAATAATATTATGTATTTCCAGGTGTAATTTTCAATGAAGGGCAGTCATGGATTGAGCAACGAAGATTCTGCCTCAAAAATCTCAGAGACTTGGGTCTGGGGAAAAAATCAATGCAAGCCCAAATTTTAGAAGAAGTGACTGAATTAATCAGTAGATTAGGAAAAAACGCCGGTGAGCCCATTTCCACCACCGCCCGATTCAATGTCGCCGTTTTAAATAGTTTGTGGAACATTTGTTGTGGGGAGCGTTTCAATCAGGATGATCCTGTTCTCATTGATTTAATGAGACGATTCTCCTCGTAAGTTCATTTTGAACTTTTGATGAATTAAATATTAAATATTAAGTACATGAGGAAATATTATACAAATATCACATTTGACGCATTTTTTATTTACTATTTACACAGCGGACTCCAAAAGCCATCTCTTTTAGCTGTCTTGAGTGCCATTTTCCCACTGATGCACAAACTACGAAAAGCCCTTTCAGCTTTTTTTCCAAATCCCGGTCGTGAATTTGTTCAAAAAACATATGAATTAATTGAAAGCAGCATCGACCAGCACAAAGCAAGTTTTGATGAAAATGCTGCACCAAGAGATTTAGTAGATTTGTATTTGAAAGCTATAAAAGATGCGGATCCTCAGTCAAGTTTTTATAAAGAAGAGGGAGAATTAGGACTTCCGGTAGTTTTACTAGATCTTTTCACTGCAGGAGCGGAAACGACTTCCACCACCTTGATCTGGACCTGCCTTCTCATGTCTCTCCACCCAGAAATTCAAGAGAAACTCCACAACAAAATTGTGGAGGCTGTGGGAACTTCTCGTCAAGTCACACTCGAGGATCGTCCAAAGTACTTTTAACTTTTAACATTTTTCAAAATATATTTTAAATTTTTTTAGGGTTTATTCGGACTACTCAATTTTTCATGCATAATTTTTATTATTTTTCATGGACAGCATTCCATATATTGAAGCAGTGATTCAAGAAGTCCTCCGTTTTTCCGCTCTCATCCCTCTCGGAGTTACCCACACAACAATGGAGGACTGTGAATTTTACGGCTACAATTTACCCAAAGGAACTCAAGTCATGGCCAACTTGTACCAAGTTTCTCGTGACAAAAGCGCATGGGGAGATCCGGAGAACTTTAGACCGGAGCGATTTCTATCTGACGATGAAAAGACGGTCCTGAGACATGATGCCCTTCTTCCATTCGCAGTTGGCAAGCGTGTGTGTCCCGGTAAAACCGAGTTTAAAATAAAAAATATTATATTATATTATTATTATATTATAGATTATAGATATTTCAACTTTCATTTCAAGTTTCTTAGTAATTTGTAAAAGTGCTGGACGTTTTTTATTGTTTTTGCTCATGCTTTTACTAATGTTTTGTCTATTTCAGGAGAATCTCTGGCACGTGACTCCCTAACTCTGTTTGTGGGAAATATATTCCAGCGGCTTAAATGGAGTCCAGTTCCTGGAGAAACTCCAACCACAGAAACGGAATCAGTAGGAGTTTTAATACCAAAACCTCACAATTTGATCGTCACTGATCGTTTCAAATGAAAAAAGAAGCGAGTTCCTCCCGGTTTTTCTTTGTTGTTTGTACCTGTGCAAAAGCATATTTTTGGCTACCTGAAAAATCATGTGTTTTTTAAAGTTTGTGATTTGTGATATTTTTAGACGGTGATTTATAAAATATAAAATGATTGTGTACACAGCGGAAAATGTTACACACATTTTCATTTTCACTTTTATCACGAATAAAAACGCTCTCCTTTGTTTATAACAAATAACAACAATATTTGATTTTGACATTAAAATTGCTGAAAACTGAAAAGCAATCAAGAAAAATGTAGTCGCGAAAGATTATTTTCTGCAGCATTTTATTTTCAATGTTTTCTTATTTAGAATCTTTGTTTAATTTTTAATTTATCGGTGGAAGAAGCATAATTTTTCTAGAAATGAAAGAAAACTGAAGGAATGAAATGGATTCTTTCTTTTTTACAACCAAAAGTGTAAATAGAAAATGGGATCAAAAAGAAACAAAAGAATGTCAAAGAATTATTTTAACGAGTGACTAAAAATTTAAGAGAATCAATCTGCGACTGTCTCGGATGACGTGATATTGTATTTCAACACTTTGCCACGAACTCGACTGTAGGAATTGTCAAAGAGGAAAATGTAAGTCCCCGGTTTTTCACAAGTGAGCGAGCCCTCAACTTCTTTGAGATGAGAATCCACTTTTTCATACGCCACCACTTCCGCGTTGTTGTGAACCACGGAAAATCCAATGTCAAATCCTTCAGTCATGAACTTCCAACTCAACACCGTTTTCGCTTCACTCACTTCGAATTCCACTGGAACTTTCTTTCCGGCATCCACAGTCACGTGGAGATA
>JABASP010004196.1:0-10955 GCA_019776565.1 Sminthurinus signatus
AAGTTTGTCAAGTATAGATCCAGCGGGTGCAAAGTCAATTGATACGATTCAACAACAATTTGCGGCAGTAGGAATCCGACTTTTACTTTCAGGTTGTACAACTCCCGTCTTGGATGTTTTAAATAAATGTTCTATTCTCATAAAGCTGGGCTTTCACAATATTTTTGCAAGTGTTAATGATGCGGTCGCAAACTGTAAAAATGGTCAATTAGAAAATGAACCACAGAAGACGGATTCAACTCAAATAACAATGCCTTTTAGTCTCGGGGTTGTGAATCCAATTGGGCCAATTGATCAAGAAGAGGGTGAAATACACAATTCATACAATGTCTTTGAAAGTAGTATAAAACAACATAATACAAATGTTCTCGGCACTAGTCCGTAGTCTCTAAATTTTTCTAATTTATTTATATATGATGCATTCATCAAATTTTTTATTTAAGTATAATTTTTTATGCATAGCGTCCCTTAGCTTGAAACTCTTACAGTTGTACTTGTTAGTACTTTTTCATTTTCCAGTTTCCAGTTGCAGCTTATTTATCTCTCTTTCACATTTCACATAATGTAATATAATATAATACATAGAAAAACCAACCAAGCTTTTGAATATTACATAAATTTAGATTTTTTTGTAGGAAAAAAAGAAAAATGACACAAAAGGTAAAAATTAGAAACTAAAAACGAATCAACTTCCTTATTCATAGATCAGATAGTTTAGTTTTTTTTTACTACTTATTATCTAAGATACTTGATAAAAAACGTGTCATAAACTATAAACTAGATTTAAATTTTAAATACTTTATACTGAGCTATGGTTTGAACGAGATTTAAAAAATATATAAATAAATATATATAATATATCCAAGTACCTAGTCAAGAAGAAAAGACTGGCCTAACAAAATGTTCTGTGTTATGTGCCAAGTGTCAAGTGTCAAAAGGCCATGTAAAATGTAAATATTCAATATTGACTATTTTAATTAAACTTTTTCAAAGTCTTCAAGCTTCAAAAGTCGTCAGTGCTGGAAACTGAAACTGAACGAAAATGTTATGTGTGATATGAATAGTATGTTTATTATACGTTTGTGTGTGCATGTGAAATGTTGGATGTTGGATAACGGATAACGGAATAAAGAAACGAGAACCGAAAAATGATAAAAGTCCAAAATGATAATAACTGATCATTCATAGTTCATGGTGATTAGATCTGAGTCATTATTTTCTAAAAACTTGTATTGAAAGAAAAATAAAAAAAACAAATGAGAAAGAAATATAAATTATTATAAATAATAAAAAAGGCTAATGTTTGTCACATATTATGTTACCATTATTAATTATTAATTAATATTAAAACTATTGTTGTTATTGCTCTCAAATGTGATAAGTGATAAGCTAGAATCTAGAATAATCATTTTAATACCTGCCTAGAGTCTAGAATCTAGAATCTAGAAAATAATTTGTTACCTTACTTTTAACACAAAATACAAACTATTTTAGATAATGTTTAATAGTATTGTTACAGTTTAAGAAAATCCAAAATAAATTCCATTTCAATGAGATTTTACACTTGTTTATAAACTCTAAACTTTTTTTATCATAAAATAAAATAGAAACCGTAATAATAAATCATAATGATAATCATTCATAATCAATACAGAAAAGGTTACGGGAGGAAACTTGAACAGAAAATTTCTCACACCGGTTGAAATCTGTCTATTGATTTCCATGTGTTTAGATTTTAGATACATGAGAAAAGAAGAGTGATTCCCAAAGAAAACATTTGCCGGCGAGGGAAACAAAACTAGTAAATACATATTTACCTTTTACCATTGCACAATGTGTTTTTTTTTGTAATGAGAAAATACCATTGTGTGTGCATTGTACTATTATATTTTATAATTTATCATGTACTATCCATCACAATTCTTTTATCTCATTCAATTACAATTTACAATTATTCTCAGTTCTCAGTGCACATGATATGAAAATAGTGCGTACTGATTACTGATAAGTAAATAAACTGATTCATTGGAGTAGCTTTAGCCTCTGCTTCTAGATTCTAGTTAGATTCTAGATTCTAGTTTCTGGATTTGAATTTCGGAATACAAAGTAAATAAATCATGAAACTCAGTCATGCTGTATTTTCCTATTTTGACTATTGACTGTCATTTGTCATTTGTCACTTGTGATTGTAGATTGTAGTGTTTTGTAGGATTTATAGTGTGGTGTATTGTTCAAGTGAAAAAAATGGGAAATAGTGAAGGAAAATATTTGAGTGATGATGGAAACGGGATTTTAATAGGAGTTTCAACATTTGCACTTGCCGTCATTGGTAATTTTCTAAGATTTTAATAGGAGCTTCAACATTTGCACTTGCCGTCATTGGTAATTTTCTACTTTCTTCACTTTTTTCATACTGGGAGAATCATCGTGAGTCCTTTGTCAAGTACCTTTTCCCAGGAGTAAGTTGTAAACTATTTACTATTTATTAGTAATTTAAATCTTTTAATAGCACATCAAACATCTTGTATCTTGTATGAACATGTAAAATAAAAGTTTGAAATTTAATACGCACACTGGTCAAATAAGTTATAAACAATACAGTAAACAGTATACAGTATGCACTATACAAAAGTATCTATACTATACTACATGTACCATCTACTCATCTAAATAGTATAATATTAATACGATGGACCGTCTAAAATCTAAACGTCCAAATAATAATTCAAGAGTCAACTCCAGTGAGAGAGTGTCGCTGCGTAAAAGTACAACATACAACATAAAACATACAATTGAGTGAGAAAGGGTAGAAAACCTTGAGTTTTTATAATCGTATTCATACCAAAGCAAAAAACACCTAAACACTTGTAACTTGTACAATAATATATCTATATAATATTAGTATTCTAATTGAACTTTGGACCATGTGCATTATACATTGTATATAATATTAATACTATGTTGACACCTAATAGACTAATAGGGAGAAAAATAGATAGTATATAGTATATGACTCTTTGTTGAGCTCTCTCTCTCTCTTTCTCTGTCTATCTTTTGTACATAAGCAGCTTTAAAATTTAACAATCCCCTTTCAAACTTGGGTACAAAATTAAAATACTTTTGACCACACATTTCATAGTTTTACTTAGATAGTCGGTACTTGAAATTGAACTTGTATTGTCCTGCTCTGTAATATCTCTCGTCTGTGTCTAGTGTCTAGTGTGTTGTGTTGTCAATTTGTAAAACTCAGACTCAAAACTTTGAATCAAGTTTCATTGGAAGAAATGAGAAAAAAGAATCTTACATGTTACTAGTAAAAGTTAAAACACACTTATAAAAAGTTTGAATCAAGTTTATATTACAAAAAAATAAAAAGTAACATGTGCCACGTGCTTCCAAGAGCTAGACTCTTTACACATAAAATCCGTCAAGTCCCATCAACTTTATTCTTTTGCAATCAAAACCTATGGCAAAAACAACAGGAGAATAATATTTTGAGTTGTGTTCCTTCAATTGCTTGTACGAGTACGAGTAATTCTACAGCATGTTTTAGCACAACAGCTCACCGGAATTCTTTCTGGTTGAAGGTTGAACATTACACTTGATGTAGATTGTAGATATGTGCATAGTTGACAATTTCAGCTGATTAACTTTAATCCTTTTATTTTATTTTATTAATTTTTTACAGAAAGTGGATGAGGAGAGTAAGCGGAATGGAGGTGAATTAGTAGCAGAAGTACTCAAATCACATGGAGTTGAATTCGTCTACACCTTGGTGGGTGGTCATGTCTCACCAATTTTAGTTGCTGCTGAGAAATTGGGAATCAGAGTAATTGATACAAGACATGAGGTTTCTGCTGTTTTTGCGGCAGATGCTACTGCTAGATTATCTGGGAAAGTTGGAGTAGCTGTTGTCACCGCTGGACCGGGGGTGACAAACACGATAACCGCAGTTAAAAATGCTCAAATGGCAGAATCTCCCATAATTATTATTGGTAAGAATTTGAAACAAAAAGAATCAAGACACAAACTGATATTTTTACAAAAACAACTTTAGAATTTTACGACATTCATATACATATATTTTTACAACTTGTTTAGGAGGAGCAGCAGCAACTTTAGCCAAAGGCAGAGGTGCTCTCCAAGACATTGAACAAATTGGACTGTTTAAATCCGTGTGTAAAAAGAGTTATACTGTCAAATCCGTTCGATCTATTCCTCAAACAATGAGGGAAGCATGTCAAGTTGCTCAATCTGGAACACCCGGTCCAGTTTTTGTAGAAATGCCCATTGACGTTCTTTATCCATATAAACTCATAGCTCAAGAGTCCCAATTGAAAGATCCTAAAAATATTATGCAATGGATCACTTCAAAGTAGGAATTTTTCTATATTTATTATTTATTCATCTAAAAATCCCTAATTAGATCATTTGTAGAATATGTAATATGGACTTTGTTATTTACTCAATTTTTTCTTGTTTGTTCATTAGATATATCGACCATCATTTACGCTATGTTTTTGGAGGAGCTTTTGAACCACAACCAACTGACCCTTTACCTATCAGCATTCCAAAAGCCTCTGCCGCTGACAGTAAAAACTGATATAAGCATAAGCACTTTCATTTTATATTATCTTTTTTCATAAAAATGCAAAGGAAAAATACTACATGCTAACACATGAATGTACAATGTATTTTTTTTCTTTCTTCTTATTTTCTTTAGTCTCAAAGTCTGCAGACTTGATAAGAAAAGCAAAGAAACCCATCATCATTGTTGGAAGTCAAGCAACTCTACCACCCACACCAATTAATGAAGTTGTTGAATCTTTGAATAACATGGGAATCCCTGTATTTTTGGGAGGAATGGCACGAGGTCTCCTCGGCGCAAATAGTTCAATTCAAATGAAACACAAGAGGAAAGAAGCTTTGAAGGAGGCGGATTTAGTCATACTCGCCGGAGCTATTTGTGATTTTCGCCTGGGTTATGGGCGATCTCTGCCAAAAAGAGGAAATATCATTTCTGTGAATAGAGATAAAGACAAAATGCTTTTGGTTAGAAGTTAAAGCTTTTTCAAACTAATGTGCACATAATTTAATACACTAGAACCTTTTTGTAATTTGTAATTTTATCTTCTATACACAATTTAACATGATTACATTTCTAACTTTTGCTGCACAGAATTCTAAACAATTTTGGACACCCACACTGACAAGTCAAAGTGATGTCGGCTACTACCTGACACAAGTGTCACAGGCACTAAAAGATACATATCAATGTGATAGCAACTGGATTCAGACTCTTCGTGCTCGAGAAGATGAGAGGGAGAAAGAACTCATCGAGGTTTGTAACACATGAACTTTTGTCCAATTTTCATTTATGTACTGTAAACTGTAAATCAATGTTTTGATTTTTATTTTCTATCTGTTTTTAGAAAGCCTCCAAACCCACTAATGTACATTTGAATCCAATCAAAGTCTTACAAACGTTTGATAAAATCCTTCCAGATAATGCAATACTAGTTGCTGATGGTACATTTTTCTTATTAACTCTGTTACTAAAATCCTTCTTTTAATGTATTCACTCCAACAGCTAAGCTAAAAACTAAACCATTTTATTTTTGTTTAAAAAAACAGGTGGAGATTTCGTGGGTTCTGCTGCTTATATTCTCAGGCCAAGAAAACCATTGTCTTGGTACATATAACATAATCATACTAAATAAGTTGTACTATATTTAACTATATGTATAAATGTGTCAGCAATAATTATCACTCTTATATTTTATATTATATAGGTTAGACCCGGGTCCATTCGGAACACTGGGAGTTGGCGGTGGTTTTGCTTTAGGTGTGATTTCACAGAATACAAAATAAAAAATAAAAGAAGTCTATAATGTTTAAGTTCTAAAAAACATGTTGCATTTTGCTATAATGTATTTTATACATTACAGGTGCAAAATTGTGCCGTCCAGACTGTAGCGTATGGGTAATTTATGGAGATGGAAGTTTGGGATACAGTGTCATGGAGTATGATACTTTTATTCGTCACAAAGCACCTGTCATGTCCATCGTGGGAAATGATGCGGGATGGACACAAATTGCAAGAGAACAAGTTCCAATGCTAGGATCTTCAGTCGCCTGTAATCTTGCCTATTCAAACTATCATGAAATTCCTCACGCCTTTGGTGGAAAGGGTGTACTAGTTGACAGGAAGAATGAGGCGGAACTGGAGACAATTCTTAAAGATACTGTGGAAGCAAATAAAAAAGGAGAAAGTGTTCTAGTCAATGTTTTCATCGGCAGGACTGATATGCGTGATGGATCCATCTCCGTTTAATTAATTAACTAACTAAAATCATCATATTCAATATTCCTTATTCCATTTGGATATTGAATTTTCCATACCCCATACCATGACAAATTTCAATTTATCATTCAAAATAACAAACATATTATGTATACACACACAAAAAACAATGATATTTTTTCATTTAAATACTCTCTTCTTATGTCTAATGTCGTATCAAATAAACGAAATAATAAATCCTCTTGTTCTATATAAAATACAAAATACAAACTCATCACTTTTATCACCCATCATTCATTCATGAGCCTTCATTTCATGTAAACCTTTGAAAGGAATCAAGGACCTAAAATATTCTAAGATTTTCCCGGTGGAATTTGAAAGCGTGTGTATATTTTCACAATAGATTTGTTTTGCTTTTTACTCCGTTTAAGTACAGTCTCCAAATTCTTTTCAAGCTGATTAACTTTCTTATTAGACCATGAATTTGGAGTTGGAAGCACACTATATCAAAAAGTAGTAATAATTTATGTGTCTTGAATTTACGTTGTTTTAATCAGGTAAATTATAGCTATAACTTTACATCTGAATTCAATTGAATATTGAATGTACACAATATACAAAAACTGTGAGTATAACAATTAATAATTTTGTATTAGATTAAACAATGGAGTTGAATTCAAAAGGGGAGGATGATGAAATGGACATGGACATGTCCAATTGTCCTGACTGCCAACTTCAAATGTTGCAGCATCAACAACAATTAAGTCAGAACCAAGCCCACCAGAATCAGAATCAAAATCAAAATCAACATGTTTTACAAAATTCAATGCAAATACCAAATATCACAACCACATCAACAATTCCACTACCATCCTCATCATCTTCATCCTCCACAGTGTATAATGAGCAACAACACATGATTCTACAAAATCATCCATATTCAAATAGTCATCATCAAAATGTACGAAGTTACTCATCCAACTCAGTCCTCTTGTCCATGTATGACCATCAAACTTCATTTGACTCAACTGTAAGTCTCAATTTAAATGAGGGTAGCAGTGGCACAAATAACAGTAGCAGTGGAACTAGGACTCATCTATCAAATCCAAACCCAAATCCAAATTCGGTATTATCAATAAATTCAGGAGATTTCTCCACGAGCAATATTACAAACGCAAATGTGAATTTAAATTTGAATACAAATACAAATTCCACGGGAGATTTGTATCATTATAGTAATAGTCAAGTTAATTTTCCACCTTCTTCCTCCTCTTCATTGGCAATGTCAATGTCAATGTCAATGACAACACCAAGTCAAAATAATACTAACAACACTCATACAACTACCAATTCTAATTCTAATAATATTCCTTCAGCTTCTTCAATCCAAACTGTACCTATTGAAATGTGTGATTTAAAAAGTTTTTGTGCGGCTTGTGCCAATTTAAATCCATCTAATTCCACAACAGACTTTTACAGGTCTTCTCTACAACGACACAGTGTTTATCCACCCCCAATTTTCTATGGACAAGGAATGCCCGTTCCAGGTTTTTCCCCTGTGGACACTTGGGGAAATTGTAATTCAAATGACTTTGGAGTTAGTCCGTATGCTTCCTATACAACGCAAACACCAGAATATTATTCCAGTTTACCACCACCACCACAACTTCCAACTCCTCAGTATAACAATTATAGTAATAATAATACAAATATCAATGTCAGTTGTAATTCAACAACAGCAGCAACACCAATTACAAATCAAGTACAAAATAATAATAATAGCTGTTCATTCTCAAACAGTATGTCAAGTAATATTAGTACTAGTCAAAGTCAACAAAATATTAATAATATTACCAATAATAATGATAATAATAAAACTTCACATAGTGTCAAACAACAACAACAACAACAGAGAAAACAAGAAGATGAAACCTCAAATACAAATCACCAGCAGCAACAAATACAAAACGTGGAATCACAACACAGAGAAAATCCCACACAAAACGCTAACTGTGATATTATTGTTGGAAATGAGGAGGAAGAGGATGATGATAGTGTAATTCCTATTTCCATATCATCAAATTCAGAGGAGGAGGAGGATGATTCTTCCTCTACTTCCGGTGAATCAGATTCAAGAAGTTATATTTCACAGAATGAAGTCATAGTTGAAGACATTGATGAGGATGGTGATGATGAAGAAGAAGATGTGGAGGAAATTGGTAATAATAATAATAGCTGTAACAACAACATGGACAATCAGCATAATTTAAAAAATCATCATAATTTAAATAATGAAGACAAAGAAGATGAAAATAAAAGTATTTCACCATCAAAATTTTGCATAGTCTGTCAAAATCCTATCGGACTATCAAATGGAGATGACTGTGCATCTCCACAGTTATCAAACATCCTTGAGAATATTCATGATGACATAACTGCAGAAGATCTGGACATTAGTGTGTCATCTGGAGATATTGAAATTGGTGGGATTGAAGATGAAGTCCGAGATTTTCAATCAAATACAAATCAACATCAGCATAATAAAACATTGAATAATAACAGTATAAATACCAATAGTACTAATAATACAAATCGAACACATCAATTAACAATAAACCGACTCGCATACCTCCTTAATATCCCTGTTCATTTCTTACTGACAAATCTCTCTATTTCTCACGAAAACGACAGCAACAAGGAAATGATTAATAAAGAAAATATTACAAAGAATAATCTCGATGTTGAGCTCCATGGTGATAGTCATCATCAATTGGCAGACTTGTGCTCAAAATGTGGAAAATTGTCACTATTAATTGACTCTTTAGAAAAGGAATTAAAAATTAATTCTTTAGCTTTAAAACAATTTTTCCCAATTTCCGCATCATTATTCCCAAAATCTCCTTCAAATCTAAGTATTTTATACGAAGAGCGAAAGTTTCCAAATGAAAAATTCATGAAGAACAAAATAGATGTATTCATTCAAACTGACAGTACAAGCGTTTCTTTTCAAGACAGTGCTACAATGACGGATTTTTTTGATAATGATTCGACAACAACCAAAGAAAATATAAATAATAATCTTCCATCCGAATCCAATAATATTGTTTTGAATGAGGAAGAATTGAGTTCAAGTTCAAATTCTACAGATGATAATAATTATTATTCTGAAGAAGAAAAAGGAGAGGAAGAAACTTTCAACAATTCTAATAGTTGTCAACTCATGATACCAAAAAGTATAATAAATGGAAATGAAAATGGAAGGGGGAATTTTTTATGTGAAGAATGTGGTTTGGAACTTAAATCGTATAAAACTTTTAAGGCACACCTGAAACGACACCATGATGAACTGCAATTAAAATGTAATTTCTGTACTAAAAGATTTATAAGTGAATCGTCCCTAGCAACGCACTTAAGACATCATACTAAAGAAAAACCATTTCAATGTTTAAATTTACAATGTCAAAAATCCTTCTCAACCAAATCTAATATGATGGCTCACTATGAAGAAATTTGTAAGAAAAAAAATCATCAGCATCATGAGAAAAGTATAAATGCTGTTGTACTCGCTGTAAAAAATGATGTGTTACTACCATTAAATTCGGAAATTCAAAATAATGAAAATGATAGTAATGGAATCAGTACGAATTCCAATTCTAATTCCAATCCAAAGATAAAAGGTGTTACTCATATTATAAAAACGACTGAAAAAAAGAATAATAGTAATAAAGATACAAAATTACACTGTCCCAAATGTCAAGTCAGCTTTAGACTACAGGAAAGATTAGATCGTCACATGGAAAAAGAATGTAAACCACCTCTACAATGTATGCACTGTCCAAAGAAATTATTAAAACAATCTGAGATGGCCAAACATTTACTTATTCATACTAACATCCGTCCAATTTCTTGTCCTATTTGTCCATACACTGCCAAAGTCAAATCTAATTTGAAATTACACATGGAAATACATTCAAAAGAGAGGAAATTTCAATGTGGCATTTGTAATAAAGGTCAGAATAAAATTAAATTTACATAGCAATTTCAAACTACATTATTTTAGATACTTTTAAAACTAAAACGAAACAATCTTAAAAATATTTTTTATCATTTTTGTTCATAATATAGGATTTAATAGAAAGCAAGCGTTGGATCTTCACACGAATCGTCATAATGGTAAATTTCCTATCATACCTAATTCAGAAATATTTATATACATTAAACTATAACCATAATAATAATTATACCAATTTGACAATACTTATTGTATTTTCTATTCCTTTTTTAATCTATAGGTTTCAAACCATTTTCTTGTAAATGTGGAAAGAAGTTTTTTGATTTAAGTAATGCTTCAAAATGTAAATGTAAACCTGTTCGTACAAAGAAGAATAAGATGACGAGGACAACTACTAATTGTACAACTACTAATACTAATAGTGGTTTATGAATATCAAAGACATTATTTTAAATGACTGAAAGAATATTGTTATGAAACTTTATAATATATTTTATATATATCTAATTTTCATGTTCAAATAAAACAAACGTTCATACTTGATACTATTTTCGAAGTACGTAATTAACAATATTATTATTATTGTTTATATTTAATGTATTTTTAGTTTATGAATACATTTTTCTTATCATAAAAAAA
>JABASP010004197.1:0-10950 GCA_019776565.1 Sminthurinus signatus
GTCATCCGATGACCCGGGTCATGGGTCCTATTATAGGGAAAGGGCACATGCTCTGTCCAACCGTGCAACTTATTTTAACCTCCGACCTTTCCTTCGACCACTTTGCGGACAGACACACACACACACAGAATTGCTGCTTTAGAGAAGTATATGATTATTATTTCATGTGACTTACTTTTACACAATGTGTACTATTTGGCACATGAGAGCTTTACAAGGTTTACTCATTTCAATGTGGCATCAGTAATCATGATGTTTATTTTGTGATTATGAAATTATCAATTTTTTAAGTGTATTGATAATTTTGTTTGTATATTATATTATAAACATACTTTGTCGCACGTCTAGATATAATATATATATACCTATATGAACAAGTATATTTTGGATCATTCTAAGTTCTAAATTTCGTGGAGTCACATTCCTGATAATCAAAATTCTCTAACAAGATACGACATATACGACTGTACAAATTCACAACAGCTTTACTGACAATTTGCAAACAAGTATACCACATGATCAAGTCCATATATACATATATACATATACATATATACATAGTTTTTACAACCTTAAATATCTTGACATATTTACAAGTTTCAATATAACATATAACCATAAAGTTGTTTCACTAATCAACCAAAAAATACATCTCTTCACTGTTCATGTTTGTAACGAGTGTGTAATGTGCAAATATACTGAGACATAGTTTTAAAAATATAGGCAATAAAAAGTTGACAATAATCATCAATATAATATATTTTGTACATCAACAAAGAAACTAATAAACATTTTATTCTTCTTCATTTGTTTTTGTTACAGCCGGAAAAAACAAAAAGTATTAGTGACACGAAAGGCTTCCGCCTAGTACATATACATACTATATAAAAAATCAAGAGGATCAAGGGATCAATATTCGTATATGTATTCTCTAAAAAAATTCCAAATAATTTTGTAAAATTATTTCCGGTGATAATAAAAAACTGTGCCCCAATACGGAGGACAATCAAAGAAAAAGAAAAAAAGAAAGTCAGTATTATCCAAAAAAAAAACAAAGAGTATACATGTGTTTCGGATATGAAAGGAGACGAAACATTAAACGGTTCTCCACAAAACGTCGTACCTCTACGAACCATTCTGCAAAATTTTCTCAACTTGGTTGAAAATTATGAAGCAAGAAGAAATGGAGGACTGGATGCTTACGATTCAGAGTTTCAGGTATAATATAATATAATATTATTCAACCTTTTCAAAATTATACAAAACTTTATAATGGAAAACTGAAATAATTTAAAATATTGTGTAAAAACGTGAACACACACATAACATAATAATATAATTTCTAGCATCTCAATATTTGAAATGCAAAATCTAACATGATTTTTTCTTTTATGAATTGTTTTAGGAGCTCAAACAGTTTAGTGAAAGTTTAAAGTCTGATGTGAATTATTCTTGTAAAGAAGGAGAAAGAAGTATTAATAGAAAGAAAAATCGATACAAGGATATTCTTCCATTTGACTACTCTCGAGTAAAACTTAATACGGCTGATGATTCTCTAGGAAGTG
Organism: Sminthurinus signatus; assembly: GCA_019776565.1. Taxonomy (NCBI): domain Eukaryota; kingdom Metazoa; phylum Arthropoda; class Collembola; order Symphypleona; family Katiannidae; genus Sminthurinus; species Sminthurinus signatus. The sequence goes on from JABASP010004197.1 coordinate 1,566, forward strand.
ACTACATTAATGCATCTATTATCAAAGGGGCCAGTGGCTCCGCCGCCTATATTGCAGCTCAAGGACCCCTTCCCTCCACTCTCAATTCGTTTTGGAAATGTATTTGGGAACAACAAGTTCAAGTCATCGTCATGGCTTGTAATGAGCAGGAATCTGGGAAACATAAATGTGAAAATTATTGGGTAGATGAGGATGAAACAGAACGAGAATTTGGACCAATAACAGTCTGGTTGAAAAAATGTCGAAACATTTGTCCGGATTTTTTAATCCGTACCATGAGGATTCGACATACAGATGAGGATGGAAAAATAGAAGAGAGAAATGTTTGTCAGTTTCACTACTCTGCATGGCCTGACCACTCAGTTCCAAAGGAAGTTAAACCATTATTGGACATGGTTAGACTAATTCGAGATTGTCAGACATCTGAGACTTTACCCGTTCTGGTTCATTGCTCAGCTGGTTGCGGCCGTACCGGTACAATTTGTGCTATTGACCAAATTTGGGGACTACTTCGACTTGGAGTAAGGGATTATTTTGAACATTATAATATGATATACATCATATAATATAATATATAATTATTATTATTATGAATTATTATATATTCACAGGTCTTATTAAAAGTATAATATCTAATATCTATTTTTTATATTTTTTTTTACAGAGATTGTCACCCGATTTTAGTTTATTTAACCTAGTGAAAGAAATGAGGAGACAGAGAATTGCGATGGTGCAAACGAAAGATCAATACATACTAGTTCATCGAGCTGTCAAAGAATTATTTCAAGAACAACTAAAAATCATTGACGCTCATACATATGCCAATGTAGATATAAATGGCTTACCAATAGAAATTAAAAAGGAATTGGAAGAACCCACATATGAAACTCTGGAATTTTCTACAGAAGTCAAAAAGAATCGGAGTCTTTTTCCACCAACAAATTTATCCAATACATCTGTAGTAGTAAATTCAAATGATATAATAGTTAGTGTTGGGAATATAAATACAAATGGTATTACAATGAATCACGTTCGATCATCATCACTATCACCAAAATTAGATGTGTCACTCTCGTCAACATCCGCATCATGTAATCAATTATCCACCTCAATTCCGTCTCGTGGTAAATCTAGTTCATCAAAATTGGAAAAAGAAGTTGAAAATTATCAAAAACATATGGAACAAGAAAAAAATCGAGGGAAAAATTTGACAAGAAATAAAATGGTGCCCAGAGATTCTCAGAGAAAAAAGTTATTATCTGTAGTTGATGATTATGATGATGATGATATTGACGGTGACGACAATGATACTGGTGAAAGAGAAAGTAAAGTAAAATATGAAAAAGATGGAGAAATAAGAACTAATAATAATAATAATAATAATAATACTAGTGATACTGAATTGAGTGATCGTGAGAAAAAAACCCAACAACAACAACAACTAAATAAATCCTCAACATCTTCCTCTTCTAGTGGTTCAAATACAATTCGTTCTGCTCTCCTTCGAAAACCAAGTATAGTAAAATTAAAATCATTTTTTGAGAAAATGTCCAAAGAAGAAAAGGAAAGGAAACATGCTACTGGTCAGTTGAGTAGAACTAAATCAGATTTGTCTACTCGGTTTTATTCATTTAATAATCCATTTGGATCAAAATCACAATCCTCCACAACTTCAAGTAATAGTAGTAAACAAATAGCTTCTACATCATCAAAAAATGCCAGTTCCATAAGTCAAGATGAACCTTCTAGTAGTAGTTCAAAAACTGTCCATGTAAAAGGGACAATTAGTAATGATAAACCTCAAAAACCACCTACACTTGCAAAACCAATATTACCCATAAAAAGAAGTAAATCATTAAAAGTTCCAGATTCTGTCAAGTTTTCGTCTTTTATTTCTTCACATAAAAGGACAGAACCTAACAAGACCACCAAAAAACAACACCAACAAAAAGGTGATTTTCCTCTTTCATCAAATCCTAGTAATAATTCTAGTATGGGATCATCTTCATCATCCGGTGGTTTTTTAAATATAACTGATAATACTAATCCAATTAAAGTTTGTGTAAAGCAAGTTGAAATGCCAAAATTACAAGCAATTGTATCGAAATCAGTAAAACCCCCAGCTCATACTGCTACCACTACTACTACTGCTGCGGCTACTACTACTACATCTCATGAGGATGACTATGATATTGATGATCGATCACATTTAAGAAGAGAAACTAATAGTAATAATAATAGTACTAGTATTAGTCAAAACGAAGAATTCACAAATATAGAACCAACAATAGAGTCACACAATCAACCAGGACAATCATCATCATCATCTAATTCTTTTTCTTCATCATTACCGAGAGGAGAAAGTAATACTAATAATAATTATGTGAATTTTTCATATACGAGAAGCAATCACAATAATACTAAAACGAATAAAGATAAAAGTGGTCGGGGTAATATTGGAATGGCCAGAGAAATGGAAGATTTACTGGGGATGCATCATTATTCTGATTCTAAATTAAAATATGACAAGTTAAAAAAGTGTGATACTGTTAATCCACGTCTTATTGCTGCATCACTTGGATTTAGTAGGAAAAATGAACGAACTTCATTGACTCGAAGTCAAAGTCATGTTTGGCAACAATTTGATAAAACACCAACACCTGTTCGAATTTTTTCTAATGATAATATTTACCAATCATCTCCTCCACCACCACCACCCCCACCATTACAAACATTACAATCATCAAATAATAATAATAATAATGCTACATCAATCAAAATAGGAAAAGGAGACTATCACAAAAGACATTCGTTTGAACAACAATCAACTACTACAACTCCTTCAAAATATGACAAAAGTGAATACCATTCAACAAGTAATAGTAGTGCTAATACAAACAATAAAGGTTTTGTAATTCAAGCTATTAATGCGGATGTAAGTGTAAAACCAATAGGATTATATGAAAATATCCGTCCATCTAGTAGTAGTAATAATTATAATTATAATAATAATAGGGAAAATGAAGGAATTAGTAATTCTAATACACTTAAAACATCTTCTTCATCGTCATTAGATATGACTGAAAAACCACTTGTACGACGACGTGTGCCAAAAACTAATCCATATGCAAATTATCCAGCATGTGTAACAGGAAGTAATTCCAAATTTCCATTCCAATCTTCTTCTCCTTCTCCTCCTCTTCTTTCTCATAATAATAATAATAGTAATATAGGGAATGAATCTTTAAAAACTACAATGCTTCAATCTGATGATAACTTTTCAAATCATAATAGTAATAATAATCACAATTATAGTAATTATACAACAACTGGAAATTATAGTAACATTCCACCTTTAAAAATAAGAGGTTCAAATGGAAGTGTTGGAAATTCATCATCTGATAGTTCAAGTAATATGGGAACACCAAGAAATTCTTCTTTACCTAGTACTCCAACACAATCTGTTGATATTTTATATCCTCCACTATCAAGACCAAATCATAATAATAATAATAATAGTAGTAGTACTAGTCAATATCCAACAAAATCTATATTAAAAGAATCTTTACCAAATACACCATCTGAATCTGATGAAAAAATTGATACAAATTCAACAAAATTCTTCTCTAGCATTCCAAATACAAATAATATTAATAGCAGTAATAAAATGAATAATAGTAATTCTTCTTCTTCTTCTAATAACAACACATCATTATCATCATCATCCTCATCAAATATTCCTAAAATTAATACAATAAGAATTGCTGTAGGTGTACGTGAAAGAAGAAATAGTTTTCGACAAGCTGTATGGAAAGAATCAAGTACTCCACAAAATACTACTAATAATAATAATAATAAAAATGATATTAATGGAATTCCTAGTAATAATAATAATAATACAAGTATTACTTCTATAAGAAATCCTTCACCATTATTAAGTTCCATTCGACCACAGTATAATGAATCTCTTACTTCTAATTCAAATCCTATTCCACCAGTTCATAAAAATTATGAACCAATTTGGCCTGAAACTCCATCAACATCTTATTCTAATAATAATAATAATAATAATAATAAGACTAGACATTTACCATCTTACAATACAGCAATATTACAAAGAAATGAAAGTAGACAAAATTCAGAAATGAATCAAAAACAACAACAATTACAACTTCAACCACCCCTCATTCCTCCACCGTCACTAAACATTCCTATGAATAAAACTAATAATAATAATAATAATTCCAATTCATCTTCATCATCATTTAATTTTCAAGATTCCATTCAGAAAAGTAATGAAATAAAACCTGAACATTCAAATTCACATGCTGCTCAAGCTAAAATTGATGAAATAAAATTAATGTTAGCAGAATTAAATTCTAATCCAAAAGGTATTGGTAATAATACTAGTAATAGTAATAATACCAGTAATAGTATTTATGCGAAAAGTATAAATCCTAATAATAATAGCAATAATCCATTTTCCAACACTTCTTCCTCCTCCTTGTTTAATCATGGTAATTCTTCTATAAAACAACAAAGATCATTAAGAGCTCCTTCAAGATCTCAATATCAACAACAACAACAACAGCAACAACAAGGATTATCTTGTTTTAGAAAACAAACTTCATATGAGTCAATTGTAGATCAATTACAAGCTGATGAAGATGATGAATATCCATTATTGGCAAGATCAAATTTTACACCACAAGCTACTAAAAATATAACAAGTGTACATCATATACAACAGCAACAACAACAACAACAAAATCAAGAACCACATTATGGTGTTTTAAGAAACATGTCATCTTTAGGAAAACCAGGAGAAGTAGTAGACGGAGTATCTCGTCCTGGAAATGATTATGTTGTACTACGACAATGTAAAACATATGAAAATCCTAATTCTAGTAACACTAATCATAATAATAATACTACACAACAAACACCGATTCCACCACCACGATTAAAACGACAACAACATATTAATAATGCAAATAATTATCTTCAACAACACCAACAAATAAAAGATTTGAAATCTAATCATAGTATTGTTGGAAGTGGAGGAATTACTGTACAAATGTCATCTCAAAATAGTAATAATATTAACAGTAGTACTGGTATGATTAAAAATCAACAACAACAACAACAATTAAAAAGTCCATACATGAACATTATTCCTCCGTCAACGGAATCATCAGCATCTGCTGCTTCTTCTTCCTCTTTTTCATCTTTCATTAAATCAAGATTTGCTTCCAAAAATTGGACAGAAACCAAAGACAGAAGTAATCAAAATAATGGTGGTAGTAGTACTAGTATTAAGAGAAGTTATGAAAATGGAACATCTGAGTCTATCGATGCTGAACAAGACTTTGATTATGGAGAACCAATTAAAACAGGTAAAACATATTATAAAGAACTGTATATTTATTATTTTAGCTATTAAAATATTGAAAAAAAAATCTTACCGAAATATAATTTTTGACCTTCTTCTTTTTCCAATTTGATTATATTATACAAATAGGATTAAATACAAAATCGTCGATCGGCATGGATCACCATCCATCAATTTCTGGACCAATTCTAACTAAACACCAATATTTATAATTTATAACTCTACCTGTGAAATGACAGTATTTGTTAATTCAAAATAGAGTCGATTTAACTTTAAAGATATACACTTTTTTTTAATTTATCTTAATTTAAAAGGAATGTCGTAAAAAAAAACACGTTGTATGATTTGTACTAAAAACTAAAACTTTCACTTTTACTTTCTCCCCAAAACGGTTTTTAAAATGGGCTCTGTTTTTCTATGTCATATGTCATATATATTTTAACAGCTATATTATAGTTATTTAACAGTTATTTAAATACTTTTATACGCATAAGTTAATAAACTTTTTGTATAAGAAAAATGTTGTAAAAATGTATATAAATTTGATGTATACATGATATAATGCTTAATCCAGGATTTTAATAAAATCCTCTGGATTTTCCGTCTTCTAAAACTTGTAAAGCTTAAAAGTAAGACTTTTTTTACAGCTTGTTTAGGTAAAATTAAAATACGTATAATATATAACTACATTTATCTAAACACTGCAAAAAAGATGTAAATATAATATATTATTATAAGTACCCACACATAAACATATAATATATACTGTCTGTGTAGTGTGTGTATGAAACATGAAACCTATTTTTGATGAAAAAGACTACTTACATTTTTTCTTTCTAATATATTATATATATTCAGTATATATATATATACATAAATATAGGTAACGTTTGTTGCATTTTATGTCGCATATAATAATATATAAGATGCAATCAACAAAAGTTTTTGCTCTATTATTTACTAACTTATAAAATGTAATATATTATATACACACGCTGCATATGTATATAAACCAGCATATATAAATATATAGTGCCTTTTATTATTTATGGTAGTCGTGAAAAAAAAAATTCGACTTTTTTTTATTACATTTAAACAAAAATACATATATACTAATGAACTAACGAATGTTTTAAAAAAAACGAGAGACGTAATATATAATATACATATTATAATATTTATGTCACACTAGATTTCGATACATATCCAATGCATGGAGAATGCAAGCTATTTAACGTGCCTAACTATATGAATTCGCTTAAGCGAAAATGCTAAAATATTGAATAAAATGTTTAAATCATTTATTGTTAAACTACATGTAGAAGAAGTATATAGATATATATTATAAGTTTATTAAACGTTTAGAGCATAGTGCAATAATAATGAATTGTTTAAAAACTGTATCGCATATATATATATATATATATACGTTTATGTACGTTTTATTTTCTATTTTGAAATCTATTGTTGTTTTTTGTTATTCGTCAATTTTTTTTTATATATAGCTGAAACAGAAAATGTTGTCAATGACAAAATCAACCGGAGTAAACGTTATTAGTTTTATGTTTATACAAAATAATGTTGTATGCGCGCAGTGCTTGTTTTATTTGAAACATGTATTTAAGTATATACATCAAATATGTTGATTAAACATTTTCATTTATACATATTAAGCATATACATAGATATATTCATTTTGCACAATATATATATATAATTTTTAGAGTAGAACATAAGAAAATCCCATCTCTCTCTTTCTATACTTCCATTCATCCAAGGGCATAAAAGTAATATACATGTACACATGTACCATAAATATGTGTGTGTAGCATAATAATTAGCCATTTTATGAAAATATATTCACGTTTTTTTATATAATATATATAACATAAAAATATTACAGGCACTGATACATATGAGCACATACATAAATATAGTATGCATATTTCATGTGTGTATACACATACGCAAATACAAATATCATATCATATTATCACAATATCACATATATCTAAAGCATATGCAGTAACGTATATTATATACATATTGTATAAATAATAGTTAAATTACAATCAGTATCATCATTTTAGTATATATAATATAATATATTCTTTATAGTATTTGGCATTACGCTAATCATTTCATTCACCACGTGTATATCATATCATAAAATTTTACAAATTCTAGAGTACACATATACTGTGTACTGTGTACTATTCAGAATTCACATGTGTACTACACACGTGTCACTGAATCTTTAGTAGTATCATAATAATATTCATAAACTTTGACACAAATATCATGTTTTGGTTTATACATATTATGGAAAGTATCTCTTCTTTTTAATCAAGCATGCATCATACATACAAACACACACACATTTTAAGTATATCTAGTTATAGTGTAAATATGTAAAATATCTATAAAATGTCCAGAATTTCTGTAGTAGTTGTATGAAAACTAATAACTATAATAACATTATTATATTATTATACTTGAGTAAAATATAAAATATTGTAATCCAAAAGCATTACTTGCTCCGTACAAATATGCAATGGCATTGATATTATAGTTATGATTTCTTTTTATAAATACTTTTTATAAATTACAAATAATGCCTACATAAAAATACTTAACATTTAATATATTATTATATAAATAGTACTTCAGGAATATTAATATAATGAGGTGTTGTATTTTGGTAGTTATACAACACCCTACATATATAGATTGATATATTACATCATTGTTCATATTAAAAAATATAAAATATTGTATAATTCAAAATACATATACATATATATATATATATATATATATATATATCCATTTCAGGCTTATAAGGTCAACAAGAATAAGAAATCATCTTTGTGTGTAGCGTTGAATTTGTTTTCTACATGTATGTAGGCATAGATTATAATAATATTATAATTTACGTACATGCATAAGAGACGATTGATTGTCCATAAGTGTTTTCAGCGTAAATGTTTTCTATAAATCAGTCCTCTGGAGGAAGAATCGTAAGAGGAAGGTAGCTATACAGAAAATGTCAAAAAAAATTTATCAATTATTACCAATCACATTTGCATATTTCTGAATAATAGTACTTGTATACAAAACATATTTTAAAAGCAAATGCAGACAATGCCAACAGATATTCCCTAAATTTGGGCACACATCACATCATTTAGATATATATATATATATATATACAGAATTCTAGAACAGAGATACAAGGCATGAAACATTAAAATAACTCAGCTAGATTACAGCTGTAAGCTATAATATTATTCATATATCTTGCCGCATATAGTTTATACTTATTACTTAAACATGCAAAGACAAAAGTGTGTACATATTATAAAGTTGATAAAGTATAGGTAAATAAAAACAGACAGAGGACTATACTACAAAAAGGAATGATCACTTTTCAGATAAAACTAAATAATAGTTACAAAACTTATCAAGAAAGAAATTCCAACTACCAATCATAAATTCAATGGCAAACAGTAACAAGGTAAACAGAAAATAGACAAAATAATATAGTTTATGCATTGATTCATGTAAAAAGAGAATGTACATTAACAATATATAAGCAGTAAAAAATATATATAGGATATAGGATACACAATTTGTGCTGCTGTCAAACAACTCAAACTATATCCAAAATGTTGTATTAAAAAAGGTCCAAGTAAATAATACGACAGAATAGAAAATGGTAAAAAGAGAAGAAAAGCATAATATTATACATTTCATAATCAAAGCAACAGCCAAACCAACTAAAGCTAATGTATATGTATATATGTATAAGCAAAATTAAATTTCAACACGATTATGACAACAAAAAGCATTGAAATGAAAAAGGACTCAAAACAGAGATATCCATTTATGTTTTCAAATTTTTATGATTTTTCTGCATAAACATTGATGTGTGTGGTTTTGTATTTAAAATAGTTAAAAAAAGTGTATATCGAGCTCGTTAAATATATATCG
>JABASP010004198.1:0-10948 GCA_019776565.1 Sminthurinus signatus
ATAATTAAATGAGCTATTAAGATTGCAAAGGAAAGATAATTATTGTTTTACTTTGAGCACTTTATTCCCCCTAAAACAACTATTGAAAAAATTGTATTAGGTCTACAAAGTGCTACATATGCATATTCATTGTTATATAAGCCGGCGAGGAGGGATTGATCCCCTTCTCATCACCTTCCAAGGCCAAACTCTATACCACTACACCACATTCCCCTTCGACTATTACACACTCTAAATAGGAGACGTATCCTCTCTCACACACACACATACATACATTATATATTTCGTAGTTACATATTTTTATGAAAAACAATACACTTACTGGATTTGCAAGAATTTTTTCTTGAAGGCAGAGAACAGCTTCATTCACAAATCTGGTTACCATTCTCATTAAAACATCCTCATCTGTCAAAGGCAATTTTGGTTCCAATTTATGTCGTTTCAAAATTCCTTCAGCGGCGGTGTTTACTGGACGATCCTTTGATCCACTTGCATATACAAAAATACCCTTTCCAGATTTCCTTCCTGTTTATTATTAAAAAAAGAATAAGAGTAAAATAAAATAAAAAACTTAAATGTGTATTTTAATGTAAAGTACGTTTTTACATGAATGATTTTTGCTTTTGATAATACAGAAAAACACGTAGAAAAATACCTAGATTTCCTTCCTTGACCATATCTTCTAATAACAATGGAGAACCACCCTCAAATCTTTTACCAAAGGCTATATTTAAATCTTTAGCAATATGACTTGCAACATCTAGACCAACTTCATCACCTAATGTACATGCTCCTACTGGGAAACCAAATGATGTTGTAAGTTTATCCAAACGTTTGGGTTCAGCACCTTCCTAAAATGGGAACAAACACCACATCAATGTACAAATGACTTTATACACAATCTTTTTATTATACATAGAATTTGTGAAATAATAAGAATAAAATGTACATAGTATTTTTTGATAACTAACCTGTAGTAAACGAATAAGCTCTGCCATCATTGCAGCCAAAATTCTAGTAGTGTAAAAACCAGGTCCATCACCAACAATAATGACAACTTTACCTTGTTTCAAACCAACCTAATTTTGATGAAAAATAAACATTGTTGAATGATATTAATTATTATACAGTTTTTAGTGTTACGTTGAGTATAAAGTATAATATATATTTTGAGTGTACAAGTTTATACATATTGTGTGTGTAAGTGTGTATCACTAACTTGGACGGCAGATGCAATTGTGTCCTTGGAAGTTTGTGGAATTGTGATAATTTCTAAAAGTTGCATCTTATCAACAGGAGAGAAATAATGCATTCCAATAACTTTTTCAGGTCTCTTACTAGCAGCGGCGATTTTGGCAATTGGCAATGCACTTGTATTTGTAGCAAAGATACAATGCTCTGGAATTTTATCTTCAACTTCCTTTATTACCCTGTGTATAAAATATAAAACATAATATTTTCATTATTTAAAGATAATAATGTGATGTACTACTTATCTTTATTACAGCATGTTACATTATAATCATACATTATTAACAACTGAAAAATTATAGTTGAAGTTACGATTATAGTAAATAGTAAATTTGAAAAATGTTTCTTTCTTATCTCAATAGGAATATTAATATTGTTTTTAAAAACATTCCTAATTTAAGATGTGAAAGATAATTTTACTTTAAGCACTTTATTCCCCCTAAAACAACTATTGATAAAATTGTATTAGGTCTACAAAGTGCTACATATATATGCATATTTATTGTTATATAAACAAAAATTTATTTGTATACTATGTACTAATAATACGTTGACATTTTACCTGTGTTTAAGGCTAAGATCTTCAAAAACAGCCTCAATGACCATATCAACTTTATCAAAATTCTTATAGTCTAACTGAAGAGAAATATTGGACATGATTTGTTCTGCTTCGGCTCTGGAAATCAAATAAAAAAGTTTCAAAAAATTATAAACTAATAATGATTCAAATTTTCCTTTACATTACAGTACAAAAAGTTATTTTTGGGAAATGAAAAGTGAAAAGTATTAAGCATAATACATTTTAAAGTAAAATTATTATAATCTTACTGTGTAACACGTTTCCTCTTTCGTGCTTGATCAAGACCTTTCGAAATTTGATTATGACCCCTAGCTAATCCTTTTTCTGCTGCATCTTTCAAAATAATTTTGTATCCTTTATCAGCTGATACCTGGAATTAAAAATAGGGACATCAAACAAACCAATCAAATTAAAATAAAACATACTAAGATTATACTTAACAATAATAAAAATTTCACGGTTTGTAAGTACATAATATATGATAATATTTTTTTTACAAAAGAAAAAATTATTTTCATTCATAATTCAAAATTATACCTGTACGATTCCGGCTCCCATCAAACCTGCTCCCAAAACAGCCAAATTTCTACAAAAAAGGAGAAAACAAATCATGTTTAAATATTCTTTAAAATCCATATGGACGCTCTACGAATATAAAGCGTGATTGTTGTATAATAATAGTACATATTTTAAGTAGACATTATAATTTTTTATTTACTTGGCAGGTCTAGCAGGATTACCAAATCGATTCTTTTTACATTCAGTTTGTCCATGAAAGAGAGAAATTAATCCTTTACTTTCTGGGGTCATGGCTAATTCTCCAAATGCATTTGCTTCAGCTTCATATCCAGCATGAGGGCCTTTATCAATGCCTGTTCTAACAACTTCTAAAATTCTTAAAGGAGAAGGATATAAACCCTTTGACTGTAAGTAAATGAAAAACAAAATGATTAAATTAAAATAATATAAGGAATATTACTGACTTTGAATTAACATCAATTTTATGAGTTACAACTACACCAATATACATCCATTCAATGACCATTTTAAATCATTTAGTAAATTAGAAATCAGACTTACTTGTTTCATAACTTGTGACTTTGCTTTTCCAAATACTTTATCTTTTACATAATTAAAAGTCAAAGCAAATGCCATAACTTGATCCATTAATGACTTTTTCCTGCTTGCTTTTAGTTCTCCTTTAGCTAAACTTTGAGCCGCTTGTACGGCAACATCTTCAAGGTACTCCATTGTTCTAAACAGAAAAATATTATACATCATGTACATATTATAACATGTATAACATACATGCATTATATTATATCCTCATAAAAAACTACAACAATAGCATGTAAAACACTCAAACACTTTGAAAAAAAAAACAACCATAGTATACATTTATAAATAGTATATCTATTATAACGTACTATAATATCATGTCTATTAAATGTTAAATTGAAAAATTATACACTATTATTATATTATGACATATTGTACCTTTCTTCAGCAGATTTAGTACCCGGTCCTAGGGGATCTACGAGTTGGTCAACTAATCCTACTTTCTTTGCTCGATCTGCTTTTAAAGTTCTTCCAGTTAACATCATATCAAGTGAAGTTGGTAATCCTATTAATTTCGGTAATCGTACAGTACCACCAGCTCCCGGAAGTAATCCTAACATTACAAACAAAAAAATAGTATGTCAATTATCAAAGATCAACATAAATTAATGCGATAATGTTAAGATTAAAAGGAGGAGGAGAAATTTAATGGTCATAATTAATCAAAAAAAGTTACTCACCTAACATTACTTCTGGTACACCTAACCCAGTTTTTTTATCTTTTACAGCAATACGATACTGGCATGCTAAAGCTACCTAAAAAAATAGTATGTAGAAAATTGAAGAAAAAAAAACACACATACAATTAGTATAGTATAGTGTACTAATCCAATAATCTCTACAAATCATCATATTGTTCTCAATGTTAATAATGTAAAAAAAGAAGATATTTTACTTACTTCTAAACCACCACCAAGACATGAACCTTGAATTGCAGCTACGACAGGTTTTCGGGAGTTTTCAATATCAGCTAAAACTCTTTGTCCTTCTCTGGATTTTTGTGTTGCTTCTTGTGCAGTCTTACATCTATTTCAAATAAAAATACCCATAATACATTAGTAATAATAATAATAATTATTAATCATTATTAATAACACATGTATAATATATCCTTACTTCTCAATCATGCTGATATCTGCTCCAGCAATGAAACAGCCGGGTTTCCCTGATACAATAACTGCAGCTGATATACTTCCATCACTTTCAATTTTTCTAATGACATCGATGACTTCATCCATTAATTCTTGATTGAGAACATTTACCTAAAATAAAAAAAACACATTATTTATCTCATCTATTATATCACATATATAGATAATTTATAAATAAATACACAACAAATAGACTGAAATGTCTATATAATATCTTTAAAACTCACTTTTGAGTTGGGCGAATCTAGTTTTACAATTCCCACAGTGTTCCTGCAAAAAATTAAAGATTTCAAATTTTTAGTGTGTTTATCTACTAGATATCTAATGTTATATTAAATGAAATGACATTATAAATTATAAGAAACCGTACCGAACTGTAAGATTAACATGTTTTCCATCCATTGCAGCACTTCTATGAAGTAATCTTAACACTATACAAGATATAACAAAATACATAATAAAATTAGTTAAAAATTAGTAATAGTTTTACATCATCATTATTTAACATTCTTTCATGTGATTTTTAAATCACATGTGCAAAATACAAATGTGTCATTTTTTGGACTTTCTCCTCTCTCTCATCATTAGGCTATTTGTGATTTTAAAAAAAGTTGAACCCTCAGGTCCAAAGTACAAAGTATGACAAGCCAAAACCTAAAAAAAAGTATATTCTCTGTTCTATGTACTAAAAATGTATATTTGTTTCACTCAAAGAATAATTTTAAAATCCTATATGTGTGAATGCTTTTTTTTAGACGAATGACGAATGAAAAAATGGAATAAAAATTTACCTATTTGGTGGATATCAAAATATTGAATAATATTATATTGACAAGATAAAAAAATGATGTAAAAAACAATCTATTTTATATGTAGTTTAGCGAAAACAGCTTTACTCATTTGTGTAAAATATTGTTTACAAGACACTTTAAAAATATAAATGTAAAATATTCTCAGTCCCTTTCTAATATTGAAATTCACAATATTAATATAATTAAATGTTAAAAGTTCTCAAGCATTTTATTACATAATCATGACATAAATTCAATTCATAATTAAGCAAGAGGATGCCGTATACACACAATTCACGTACACGCATAATATGCTTTAGTATAAGGTAGAAAGCTGAAGTATGAGGTATACAGAGAGAGTCCAAAGTACAAGTGACAACACAAAAAAAAAATAAAACTTGACAATCTGAAATTAAAAGTAATAGGTAATAGGGTAAAAAGTTAACTTACTTGCCCATTGAGAACTCTTAGAGAGTCTCAAAGACTTGGTTAATAATTTATTAGTAATCATTTTGAAACTGTGATAACACTATTTATTTTAAAATGAATAAATAAAATCTCTCAAATTTCTTGTAGCAACACAACACACAAATCCAAGTAGCCGACTGATTTCAAATACACACTCAAAGTGGTGCAAAAGTATGTATGTACATATGTAAGTAGAAGCGCATGAAAGAGATGGAACCACTCTAACTAACTATTCCATTTAACTAATCCTTAAACATTAAACATGCATAAATGTATGTTTTGTTAATCGCTTCATGCAGTACTTTTTTCAGTTCCAAATGTCTGCATGGATAAAATTAATTAATTATTGTTACTATCAATTTTGTGCTTATACACCTCTACCTCTATTGTGTGCTCTTTTCAGTACTGAAATACACATTTTTGTTTGTAAAACGAAAGTGATAAAAAATTTACATATATATTGTATTTAAACATAATTATCAATAATCAATATGTACTATAAGTTTAATTATTGTTGCTTTTATACACATCATATTACACTATATCTACTCTCATGTTGCACTTTGCACCGAATTTTCTTTTGTATGCTCTTTTGCGGATGGTGCGTACGTATAAGTACGTAGACATTTACTTGAGTTCCCATGTTTTTGTTTACTATCTATAAATATCGTCCCAACTTTTTGTACATTGAAGATTTTGTAGCCATATTATCATACATATTTTATTGAGAGACTTGTGTTGGTTGCACCTTGAATCGAATCCGTTCAAACATATAGGCAATATGAATTTTTGCTTCCTGATTCCGAGACTTTTGTCGTAAGTCGTATATAAATGCAAAATGTAACTGGTGAGATGCATATCATAAAAAGATTAAAGATGCAATCGGTACATATTATATTATGTATTTGGGTAAAATGAAATCCGTAAAGATAACGCGTAGTTATCATTATTTTTCAGTGTTCTCTATATTATGCTTATGTGAGAACAAAAGACAAAATGGAGATTCATATGATATAAAAAAAAAGTTGTATAGAGATGTTTGCTTTTGGAAAAAACACACATAGTTTATCAATTTTCGTTTTGAAAGACTAATAATTATTATCCCCTCTATTACTTATTGTCGATTATTGTGTATATGTGATAGTAGTGTATAGTCAGTGACTATTACATTGTTGTATTACATACACTTTTTGGTTGACTCTTGTGACTTTTGGGTGCGGCTAGAATCTTGAATCTTGAAAAGATGTGTAACGCTCTAGTGCAGAAATTTTTATTATACCTTCATCGCCTTCATGGTTAAATAGAAGTCTTCCTTTCTATACAATAATAAAATACATTCAAAAGTAAATTATCATTATATTTTATTTGTTTCCAAGTTTGTTTTTTTTATCGTACCCAGAAATTTTTCTTAAATTTAAATAAATAGACAATTTAAACTTTTGTGGAGTACAAAAGTAAATCCACATAATGCACCGTGGATTTTTTTTACTTTTTTCTACCGGAATTATGTATTATCCATTTAATTGCATTTGTATATACATTGATTCTGTATACTTAATTACTTATTGTCGACAAAATGTACACACAATAAAATGCAAACCCACCAAAATATGTATGTACTTACATGTATAAGTGTGTAATACATCATGCTATAGCATTTCGAATTAATTTTACTTACCGTGTTTTTGTCATTTACAACTTTTTCCCCAAAAACCCATATATACTTTAACATTCATGAATCTTAACTCTTAACCTTCAATATTTTCAAATACGTATAACTATGTGTACAAAGGATTTCAATAAAATGTAATTCCTGGGGTCATGGACGTATACCGATATTTGTTAGATATTTTTCATTATCATTTTCATCCACTGAAAGTATCTACGTACTAATACGTAGTAAGTATCTATATAGTAGGTGTTTATAATATGTTGTCTATGTTTTATAGAAAATGAAGAAGGGAATAGTATGTATATGTATATTTCCAATTTTCAGTCTACTGTAAAACGTTTCAGCAGTGAAAACAAAAGGCATATGTCGCAAATCACGAATCATGATGAACGTGCATACTTATGTATGTTCATGTTTTTCTTTTTAGTCTTCTAAAGCTTTTCAAAAAAGTAATACTAAAAATTCATGATGCTTCAACTTTTCCAGTGGCAACTTTTGTAGCAATCACAATGATGAAGCAAAATTTCTTTTATTTTTAATGCTAAAAGAAGATGATTTATGGTGAAGACGACGGCAACAATGGTTCACTGATGAAAGATAAAGTTTTTAGCATATATTATACCAGAATTTAAAAAGTCAAATCAAAGGGAATTTAAGTACTCAAAGTAATTATTCAGTAGCCAGTAAAACTGTACGTGAACATGATATGCAAACTAAACAATGCAGCAGCAGATAGCCTAATTGACACAATTCAGATTATCAATATTTATAGCTTTATAAACTGAACCATTTATAAAACTTATGTAAAGTATTTACATAAATAGCGGAAAAATTGACAGCTTACATATGAATAACCCGGAACTAAAGTAAAAACATGTCTTAGCGGATGAAGCAAATAAAATTGAGAAATAATTTTACTAATTCAAGTTCATGTGTGTGACTTTTATTACGATATATTGTGTGAATACGAGCTACGAGACTTGGTTTCCTTTGGAATGAAACAAAAATAAAATAATACTTTCTTATAAAATGTTTGTATGTAAGGATTTAGATTTGTGAGGTTTGTTTGTCCTTGGTGATTATTGACCGAGAAAAATTCGGAGTCCTATACAATAGTAGTTTAGTGTAGTATGTCCAATATCTATGTACTATGTACATATGCATGAAGATTTTGATGAATTCATGCTAGTTAACTACACAACATAGGTAATAGGTGTAATAGCGTAAGTAAACACACAATGTACACGTATATCTTTCACTTTCAGCTCTCAGTTTCCCCACTGTGTTTGCATATTGTATATTTTGTACATTAAAAGTATGTACTTGAACTTCAGATTAGTTACAGCCTATACAACATACATGTCCCCATATTACAATACACTCAAGAAAACGCAACTTGACAAGATGACCAGAAGACTGTGTGTATGGAGACAATGAATTTCCGTTGTGATGTTTGTTTGTATTAACTTTGTCACTGAACCAAAAGAGTGTCCGTATTTGTAAATTAATCTCCATTTTTTTCTTCATTTATTTTATTGCGTTACGCTTTACAGCTACAAGAAATGATGTAGATATTTTTTCTTGTCACATAAAGAGGTAAAATACTATTACATGTACGGATGATTATTTGATGTTAGAGATGTCCATTTTCCTATATATGCCTCTTGTTTCTTATATATTTATGTGCATTTCCCCTCTGAATCCTAAATCTCATGTTTTTTTTGTCAAAAAGGTGTAGTTATCAATTTGACCATTCTATGCAATGTCTCAAACTATACTTATATTTTTATGGCCAAAAAATAAACAATATGTGTAATGTGTACACACACTAGTGTGTGTTATATAATGAAAATGTCCACTGAAATCGACTCTTGTTCCGGCATGAGAAGGCCTTCATAAAAAATTGAAAATTTGTCGGTTGAAACTTAAACAATACATGTGACATGGGACTTACACAAACAACATACTCACACTTGTCTTTTTACGTTAATAAATGTATATTTTATATGTAAAGAAAACAACAAATACGAATACGAATACTAATACTAATAATTATCATTACTATCATTACATTTCTTTGTATTTTAGTTGACTTGATGATGAAAAGGAAGGAAAAGAGAGAGAGATAAAAAACATCAGCAATTTGTTCTGGATAGACAGTCAAACTAACCCCCTTGTGTATTTTTAAATTCATAAAATGTATGTAAAATATGTACATATGAATACAAAATACAAATGTTGATTTTGTAGATAGAGAGGGAGGTCTCAATCAAAGAGGTGCTCTTTTCACCCATTTATTGTTTACTTCACCTATTGTTGTTGATATTGAAGAACACACACACACACACACAAATAATTGTGTATATCCTCGAAAAAGTGTTAATCTTGATTTTGTTTTCAGTTTATTTATGCTCCATCGGTATTTCATTTGACTTCATTCTTCCTTTTGCTCTCCTCTCTCTCAGTTTATTATTTGTTCTGAGTTACTTACTGCAGTAGTAGCTTCTCTCTGGTCTCTGGGTTTTTTTTTCTCTTGAGCTGTTTCTTCTTCTCTATTCTTTTAAGAGGTGTATTATTGTAGTGTACTTTGTATTTTGTGAATTGTGAGTGAGTTTCAAAGCATTCATTCATGCAGTCAGTTGACTTACAGATTTCAAAAACGTTGTACATTTGACTGGGCTCTGTGATTCCTTCATTAAGTTGTATACATATACATATTATATATACATAATTTAACACAAATCAATCGAAATATCAACGACTTTGACTTTTTGATTCTCAGTGAACGCGAAAGTTTTCACTCTCTTTCGTTACTCCGTCTTTCGTTCGTCTCTTAGTGAAACATTTAAACTTTTAAAGTGTTTTATCTGTGTTTTCAATATATAAATGTTTATACACATAATATATCTTCTATCTATACATTTATAATTTATAAAAATTTCAGTGGGTGCAAAGTATACTGCATACAATCTACAATACAATATATAATATAAATATATATTCTTGTATAACAATAATCAAAACACAATATAAATATACATTCACGTACATATTTAATTCCAAATAAATATAAATGTGTGCATCTTAAACGGATTCAAGGTGTAAAATTGACTTGCAAAGTCTTTTTTAGATAAGGGTGATTGCTGTAGCATGTGAAACGAATGAATCGATTTATATGTGTCTATATTCTATATCAAAGTATTATGTATACATCAGTTCTCACTAAAAACAGTCATATTATGTTCTCTTAAAGTGTGTATAGTGTATATGACAGATCTGTGATCTGTGCTCAAGTGTGGTGCTTCACCAGAGTAGAAATTTGTTCAATTGGAAATCCCTTTCACTGTCGTTCACAATTGATTGGTATTTACTACACACAATACACTAAACAATATGCGTGTGTTTTGTGGTTACTTCAGTGGTTTTCTGTGTTTTTGGCTCGGCTGTATTAATTTTACCAATTGTAGGTTTCTATACTTGATTATTCAATTTAATTCATTATTACCACGTAATGGTCATTGTGTATTAAGTATTAAATGTTGAATGTTAAGCACATCATTAAATGGGATCAGAATAATTGTCATTGCTTTAATGTTTAATTATGACATGTTCTTTTTTTCGTATCCTACCTTCATGTATGAAAATATGTGTAAACTAAAATCTATAGAATCTCGAGTAGTAAATGATAAATGAACATGTCACTATTTTCTGTTTGCTAAAACAGAATATTCTTTATTTTGTAGTAAAATGTATTTTTCTTATTTGGTTTTAATTGATCAGGTCAAATTTTGGTACCATTAAAAACACAAGTACAGGAATGTTCAGGGATAGAAACATTTGAGAAAGTTACGGGAATTGACCTTCCACCGATAGACAGAATACCATTGTATTCAAGGTATTTGGAAATTTCAATACG
>JABASP010004199.1:0-10948 GCA_019776565.1 Sminthurinus signatus
TATTTTTTGCGTGGGAAAATGTCGAAAAATTGACATTTTTGATGTTTTTTGCGTGGGTAAATGTGCGTGGGAAAATGTGCGTGGGTAAATTTGCGTGGGTGGTTTTAGCAATACCCCCTTCTCTAGACGTTCTTGTTTTCAAGGAGAGCTCGTGTTAGCATGTGTGGTTCTTAGTTTTTAGAGTTATAAGACTTTTTTTTTATGGGATATTTTGTAGTGACGATAGTTTTTAGAGGTGATGGAAGAACCGGAAGTTAAACATGATGTGCTTGTGACATGGAAAGATGTACAAGAAGAAATGAAAAGTCAAGTTATCACCTGTAACACTGAAACTTGGCAAAATGACGAAGGATTAAAGTGAGTAAATTTTTCTTTGATTCTGTACTTTATACTTTAAGAAACAACAATAAAATATAAAGTATCTATTTTGTATTTTGTGTATACTTAGTAATATTGTGCTAATGTTCATTTCAGAGGCTTGAAATTAGTTGGAGGCATGGACATTTCTTACCCTGTCTTTAAACATGACGATGACGACACAAATGACAAGGAAGATGTAAATAATCCAATGGACACAGAAGAATCTAGTCATAATATTATACCAAAGTCCACTGCTATTGCTTGTGTCGTCATTTGTTCGTATCCGAGTATGGAAATTCTACATCAAGAAACTGAAAAAGTTAATGTAGAAGAACCTTATATTCCAGGTAAATAAAAAAGCATCTAATATTTGGGGTGAAATTCATGATTTAATTTTTCATTTCACATTCTAGCTAACAAACAGTCAAACTTAAATACAATATTATATTTTATATTATGTAAATTATGTTCTTATTTCAGGATTCTTGGCATTTCGTGAATGTAAACCATTGACCAACTTACTAGACAAAATTTTGAATGAGAAACCAGAGCTGAAACCGGATGTTTTACTTGTAGATGGGAATGGGATACTTCATCCCCAAAAATGTGGAGTAGCTTGTCATATTGGAATTAAAACTTCAATCCCTACCATTGGAATAGCTAAAAATATTTATCAGATGGAAAATTTAACATGTGATAAAAAAAGTCTGAGAGAGGGATTAACTAATGTGGGTGACTTTGTACAAATTAAACTCAAGGATGATGAAGATAGTATTTTAGGAGTTGTAAGATTTTTTATTTATTTATTTATATAAACATAAATTAATATTACAAATATTATACGATATGCAATATATAATAAATTACAATATTATAGCGATTGTAGCGTATGAAAAATATTAAATATGTATTTATGGGCTTATTACTTATTATATTCAAGAAACTATAAATTCGAGTATAAATATACATAGAAGAAGAATATACAGACTACAGACAGGGATAATAATAATAAATAGAAAATCATGCCTATCTCACATTATATTATAGAATATTATACTTTAACTTTTGTACACATAATATTTCTAATCAGTTTTGTCTTTCTTTATCTTTTCTTTTAATTTTAGGCTTTAAAAACTGCAGAAAAAATAAAGAATCCTGTGTATGTTTCAATTGGACATAAAATAAGTTTGGAATCAGCAATTAAAGTTGTTTTGAATTGTTCAAAATACCGAATTTCAGAACCACTTCGTTTTGCTGATCATAATTCAAGGGAATTTATACGACAACACTTGGATGTTAGGAATCCTTCTTCTTCTTCTTAGAAATCATACGGAATAGAAATTTTTCTTAACATAGCAAATTTCTTCAAAGCATCATATTTTGATTGAAGAGAATCAATTTCATCTCGAATATATTGATTGTCTGCAATCATTGTTTCAATATCAGTTTGTTCTACAGATTTATCTGTATCCAAATGATCACGTTGCTCAATCCTTTTTACTCGACAACTATGAATGTAAACAAAATTCAAATTATAATTTCCTTATTATTAATTATTACTAGTTACGTTGAAAACTGTGTGATACACTATAATATATAATATAATATATAATATAATATATTATAATATTGTGATATATTGCCAAAAGTACAAGAAATGTATTCATACTTTATACTATAGTACTTAATAATTTATAATGCATTTACGTTTGACAATGAATAAAAATAACAAATAACTAATAAATACCTTGCTGCGTATCCACGATTTTTCAAAGTCCTCCTTCTTTGTTTCATTCTAATTATTTCTTCTCTGGTGAGTCCTCTCATTTTTAATGTACGATTTAAATCTCTGACTGAGATACTAACCAACTCATCATCCGACATGACATCACTCCGTCCAGGTGACTGCATTTGTTGTGAAATCTATAAAAAAAAATAAAAAATGTGGATTAAAAAAATCTTGATTGAAATCAATAATATTATAATATTTCACTCTTAGATGCTTGTAAAATATTCTACCGTTTTTGATATGAAATAAAACACACTCTCAATAAAAAATATCAACCCATTTAAGACGTATGTATTATTTTGTACACAGATACTAAGATATTTTTGTATAGTTTTGTATACCCGAGCATTTTGTTGTTGTTGTTGTGTATCCTTTAATAATCTTGAACTATCATACGCCATGACTTTTTAATTTATAAAATGTATATTTTTGAACACTTTCTGAAATTTATTTATATTGGCTAACTTTAATTTTGATTTAAAGTAAAATATTTTTGTAAAATAATTGAGGAAACTAAAAAAAAAACAAAAATGGTGTGTGTATATTGTATATACCTAATATATTATGTAGTATGTCTATACTATAGACATGAATAGTTTTAGAAAGGACAAAAGCCTTCAACAATTCAACATTATAAAAGGTTCAAAATTTTGCAAGTCATTCGCTCAGTTGCCACATGTTTTGACATTGCCTTCCTCCTATAATGATTTATGTGTGTGCATATACTATACACTTAATATACATAGAGGAATCCAAAAATGACAAAAAAATAAATCTTACATACCTTTTTCTTCAATACCCGAAGGCTATTATTACTATGGTCCGAAAATCCTTCATCCATCATCATAATGGAATCTTGACTGTCATCCTCTTCTTCATCGTACATATGCATATTATATGTATTTTTACTGCTATTTCTAGATTTATTTCTTCCTTCCGTATACTGTGTATACGTATTTTAATACCGTATACAAATCTGACTATGTATATATAAGGTATCCGAATAAAATACTGTAAATAATATATATATTAGAAAACTAACTCTATATATTCTATATTTAGCCCCATGCAACTCCTAAACTATAATGAAGCACCAATTTTCCATCAGATCCAAAACACTCATATAAATTTCGAATCAGCTGATCCGGGGATGGTGAAAATGCTTGATTAACAAACAGGCACTGTAAATTATACAATATATAGAAAACACAGTTTAAACAAAAGTATAAATTAAACAGTTTAAATTTTTTAAATACTAATACACTGAACATACACCGTGCCCAACTATAGTAATTTATTTTATTTATCAATAACTATAAAATAATTACCAAATTATTTTCCTTTTCAAGTTTCAAGTATCTGGATACAAATTGTGTTATACTTGACAGCGTCTTGTCAGGATCCACGGACCATAGTTTTTGTTTAAGGATTGGTGCATCTCCAACTGGTTTTAAAACTACACTAACTATATAGATAAAACAAAAAAAATATACATCAAGATTGATTACTGATTACTGCTTTGATTGATTGTGTCCAATGTGATTTTATCTCTGAATTGAAAATCGTGAAACATGTATCTTTTTATACTTACTTTTCTGTTTTTTCCCTGGAGTGCCTGACGGTGTTTGTGGAGATGGTGACTGTGGTTTTAGATCTCCTAATGATTCCACTTCGTTTGTTTCCGTCTCACCATCCATTTAGCACAATTTAATTGAAAGATAAAACTAAAGCACCAGTTAAATGTCAAGTGTCAATCGACGATCGACGATCGAGATTAAATTTTCAGTTTTTGAATTTCAACCAAGTCAAGGTTATTCTCAAAGTGCCCCTTTATTACATTTTCAATATTTTTCAGTTTCTTTTCACTGAGCTCGAACAGAGAGTCTTTTTGCTATAATTTATAATTGTATGAATAGAAACAAATAATTGTTGTGATTGTGCCCATCATTTTATGGATGGAATTCAGAAAAATTCCAATTCATTTTAATGTCATGTCAAAACCATGCATGAATCAGTAATCAGTAGTTTTTGTTTGCTTTCTCCTGCAGACATCCAAAAACTTTCTCCAACTACAATTTGCACGTACTTCGATTGCAGATGCCAAAAAACGTGTAGAACTAAATATATATATGAAATATATGAAATGCAACGACAATTATCTATTTACTATAAAATGAGTCATGAGAGAATTAAAATGATGTTTAGACATCGTTCATCTCAGCGATATATAAAATATTCGTCATGAAGCCAGTTCACGTTTTTTATTTGTAAGATAAATAATTTTGAATATAAATAACACAATATTTTATGTCAACGATGGCAAAAGTGTAAGTATGTGTACATTACTTACATTTTTGGCTGTTTCTTTTTACACAATTATCAAGTCAAAGTCATAAACGTTTTTTCTTCTTCAAGGTATCTTCTATATAAGACATGTATAATGGATACAGTACGTAAGAAACTACGATAAGTATATAAAAAAAATTGAAATTAAAATAACACAATATTATCTCTGCACTTTTGCCTTTTACCTTTTAGACATTTGTGTACATATTTTGTCATGTTTATTTACAGTGCAAAAATCTATAAACCAGAACCCAGAACAGAAAAACTGTGGAAAGTTTTGTATTGGAAATTGGAACGTTGTAAAACTGAGAATAGAAAAATATGTATAGTACACACAATGTTAATGCTGATGTAAAACATATGTATTATGATATAAATGTTATTATACAGTACTTTATAATTATATATTATATGTACATTTACAGCTTTTAAATCTTCTTTATATATGCGCTCGGTAATATATATTCATCCATAGTATGGTATAAAAACTTTATAGGTAATGAGTAATCACATTAACAAAATACATCTAGAGTTGTCATGATACATATTATGTACATTAGAAATGTATTATCTTAACTAGCTTTGTGTTTAATATAAGATGTGGTACATATATACATCATGTTTTAGTCGATAAACAACAATATAATAATCGCAAGTCTGCCATCAAGGCGATTCGATATATTTTTTTCACAAAACATCATAAATAAATATGCCTATAATATTATGTAATCTATGAAGAAGAATAAAAATACAATTATATATTTATAGTACATTATTTTATAATGTGTGTGCAAAATGCATGCATAAATAGAAGCATGTAATATATAATATATTTATCAACGCTCGTCATTGACAATTGACAATACAATAATCAATAATATATATGTACACTGTACACATATATTATTCATGTTTTTTTTATATATAATTTATTTGATAATCATAACAAACTTGTCATTTAATTTTTGCAGAAAAATATTTTAGACATAGAAGCATAAAAATAGTACACATGTATATGGATAAATATATATAATACATGTAACACACATATAATCAGTATTCAATCTAGAATTTAGTATGTATGTGTATCATTTTTGTTATGTTGTATAGTCTTTTATGTTATACATTTTCACAGTAATTAGTAATCATAATTATTAAAAGTAAATCTGAAGTATATTTATATTATAATATTATCTTATTAGATAGTCGACACTTTTTCCTGAGCACATAGAAAGAGTATAGATAGACAGAGCGTATTTAATATGTACGTTTAGAGTTTAGACTTTAGATATTTTTACTATGTAGAATGTAGAGAGAAAGGAAGAGGAATAAATGTACACGTATACTAAATACTAAGTACAAAGAAAATTTTAACAATCACTAGAAACTACAAACTATAGACACTTTTTAGTAGTATATAGTACACAGATCAAAAATTTTTTATCTATAAACTATAAACATCATGCTACACGTTATACATTTTACATGAAATATCTATAATATAATATAAAACAAGTACTTTTTTTGACAACATCAAGGGTAATAGTATATAATTACTAATTAGTAATACGTACTCGATTTCATTATGAACTTTTTGCATCTCTGCCTGTGTTTACTGTACACTGTACGGTAATGTAATATATATGGATTACAGAGATGTACGTACATACAGTAAACACGTGATTGTATTTAGCTAAAACTAACTGTATATTCACAATAAATACACATATATTTAAATATGTTTTTTCTTATGTCTACACTTTTTGATTTACAATAATTTTTAATACTGCACTTGTGTCACTTAATTCTTATAATAATTACTCTGAATACATTTTTATGATAGTTCCTCTCTTTTTTCTATTCTATTCTATTTAAAATTCTACATTCATAAATGTCTGTATTTCTAAAGTTTGCAAAATATTCCTCTTTTCTTCTCTTTTTTTTCTATGTATACATATAATATAAGAACTATTCAATTATAATTATTCATAGATATTTTATACATGTTTTTTTGTTCCTTCAGTCTGTTTGGCCTGAAGCCATAGTACATATTTAGTACATGTAATGGGAAACTTGCACTGATTTTGATTTTTGATTAGATAAGATTTCTCTTTGTCACCGTCTGTGTTTTGGATTTTGGTTATGGTGAAAGAGGAAATTCTATAGATTGTCTACTATCTACATTGAAATTTTAAGTGGTAGGGGGAAAGGGAAATTTCTATAGTCTCAAGTCTCAACCAACAAGATTTGAGATGGATACAAAACATTTAATACAACCAGTATATCAAGTTGTTTGTTTTCTGTTTCAAGTAAATAAGAAAGTTGTTTATTTGTTTTCGATGAGGGTTTGAAGTTGAAGAACGAGGGAACGGGCAATTCGAAGAATCACACGGGCGTCATGCCTCTCAGCCATTTCTAATTAAATTTAATGAAATACAAAAGACATCATTAATGCCTGATATAATATCTAGAATGTAGACGACATACAAAAGTAAGTATTTCATATTTAATTATTACCGTTAAAAAATTTGATAATATCAGTAAAATCCATATTATTGGCTAGGATGATATCTCGATAATAATTGAGTAGTGCAAGGGCGAGGAATAACCCGTAATCCGCAGAAGCAACTTTAGAAATAGCGTACAAGAAAAACATGAGTATTAATTATAATTATAATTAAATATTGCATTTTTATAGTGAATGACTGTAATAATTATAGAATATTTCTGTATAAAATAAAAAATGTGTCCCCCCAGTAAATTTACCATGTCTGGATGCCCAAATTGATTCCCAGACCAGAAAGACATCTGTAAAAAAGATAAACCATAATTATTACTCACAATTAAGTACACTGGAATCTGAAACCTTGCAATTGTAAATACAGTGATTAAAACCACAAATAATAAAAACCAGTTATATATGAAAATTACCGTCATAACAAAATTCTCGTTTGAAGTCCAGAAGGAACCATCTGTAGCAAAAATAGAAATGTGTATAGTCCCCATTTTGACGTATGAGTGCAAATAGATCATGATCAAGGACTTGAAGAAGGGATCTCATATTTGCAAAATGAGTGTCCATGGCTCCTCCACCAGTTGGAAAATTGGCACTCATCCTTTCCATGAGTCGACGGAAACAGATGTAGGCCTCTGCTTCATCGTCCAAAATCACAAGGAGCGGTGCAGCAAGGTCACACATACCTTGAACATAACCAATCTCCATATTTTCCCATACATATCTGGAAAATTCATCGGAAAAAAATCAAATCAAATCAGTATCAATTAAATATAGAGCTTTATATTTAATGCCTATTTTGTTTTTGTACAGACATAATAATATAATATTATGCAAAAAATTTATGGATTTTTATTTTTTTATCAGGGATAATTTTCCTATGACAAGTTGAGATTCTAAATTCTAAATACACAAACGATCGATAATTTTTATATCTATAATATGTACAAGAAAATATGGTAGTCTGTTTTTCATTTACATTGAAACAGGAGCAAAGAAAAGGATCAAAAAATGTATGAAAAAATGTATGTATCAATGTATTATACAAAGCTTGAGACTTGAGTCACTCACGTGCAAATGACATTTTTAAGCTTCTCCAAGTTCTTCTCGGTGAAATACCAATAGTTCCTGTCACATCTCTTAACGTCCTTGTCAATCCGATGAAGGTTGAGCCCGAACACTTCCAGGAGTTCATTACTGTAGACTCCACCACGAGATGAGGAGGCTGGTGAATCATCACTTGACAAGCTATCATCATCACCGCCACCAGCATCTTTATTATTATTGTCACGGTCCTTCTGCACACCATTCCCATTCTCTTGTACAATGTTCCCGTTTTCTACTTTCTCCAGCTTTTCCTCTTTCTCTTCTTTCTCTAGCTTCTCTTCATTCTCTTCTTTTGAATCAGCTTTTTCTTTGTCATTATGATTTTGTACTGGTTCTTCTTCTTCAGTACTATTCCCATTTTCCTTGTCTTTCTCTTTGTCTTTGTCATTGTCTTTCTCCTTTTCCTTTTCCTTATTACCATTCAGTTCCACTCTCTCAAAGTATTTTTTGACTAATCCGATTCCAGCACTTATTACGGGTGAGGATGATAAAGACGTCTGGATTCTGTCCACCTTGTCCTCACCGTCACTAAAACTTACTTTTTTCGTACGACTGACGGGGGAAGAGGTGGATGAAGCACCGCGGGAAGAACTTTTTAAGGGTGATGAAGATCCTGAAGTTGTACTTCCCAAAGCGGATTTAATGGCTCCAGGAATAACTCGTTCTCTTTCTCCTTTCTCTTGTTCTTTTTCTTTTGGACTTTCATTTTCTTTTTCCTTTGTTTTTTCCTTGTCTTTGTCCTTGTCTTTCTCATTATTCTCTCCTCCTTTTGTCTCCTCGGATTTGGAACTTGTGTCGACGGCGGATGAACACGAATCAATACTCACATTGTCTTCAAATACCTAATTTTTTTTATTTATGAAACGGAATCAAAATAATTTTATTACAGATTTTATTCAAAATAATCATTAATAGTATTATTTTTTCTTGAGGAATATTTTCTTTATTTTTATTAAAGTATTTTTGATGTGAGACCTCATTGCTGCCGTGTGTTTGCAAAACTGATGGATGTTGATTTTCTCCCAGAGTTCCTCCTTCCGACGACAGTTTAGCAAGGTTAGCTGCCATTGTCTCTCGATCTTTCTGTCTCACAATGGCCTCCACTGCGAGCCACTCACTCATTTTATCTTCATATTCCTTTTTCAATGCTGCTGGATCATCACCTTGGACATTCCCTGAAAGCATTATCGGCCACAGTTTTCTTCGCAGAGAGGGAGCCATTCCTAAGTATTATTGTAATAAAAAAGTAAAATTAAAAAAGAAAGAAATGTTTCATAATCGACAAAAAGTAAATTTTTTAAAGGCTTTTATTAATAAACAATAATTATTATAAATAAAAAAATACTACAAAAAGATGCTATAATTTATAATCTATTCGTATAATACGATTGTCACCTCCGAAATACACGAGTCTGTAAACTTCATTCAAGTCCACGGGACCCTTTTCTTGCATCGACTTCCATCTCTCCTCTGTCAGCCCTAGAGTATCTAAAGTAAATAATAAACAAAAGAAACAAGAAGCCCTTTGATTCATTCTGTTTTTCACTTGGTCTTTGATCCTTTAATTCAAAGTCACTCAACACACAACACGAAATAGCACATGTCACATTAAATAATATAAGTATATTGCAGTCTTCATCACAAAACATTAAACAAATAACAAATTAACGTAGTAATATTGAAATTTGAAGTATCAACAATCAACAAAAACAGTGGAAGAGTAAAGACTAAAGAGTATAAAGCTAAAAACTGAAAACAGTGGATACCTTCAGATTCTTCAGCCTTGATGATGTCTTGACGCACGAGACCTACCAGATGAGTACGAATGGTGCGAAGATGACGACAGTGAGCCAGCCACCCGTAGAAGGCTCGGGAAATTATCTGCTTCCTCATTGTTTGACATACCACTTGAATCGTTTCTCTACAAAACCAAAACCAAAGAACAAATCATAATCATCATCATCATCATCACAACTCGGAACATATTACATATTACATATTACGCATTGTTTTGTGTTTTGTGCATCCATGTCATTACATTGTTTTCAAATCAAAGTCACTGAAATACGCTCCACTGCACTCTGTACACTGTACACTGTACATTTTGTGCACTGTGGATTGTAGATGCTCAAGGAGAAGGAGAAAGGATTTTAGGACTGTCAAAAGTTTAATTATGAACTGTCTCGCTCCAAGAGTCATTCATTCATTCTTCATTCATTCATCAACTCTGTTCAGAGTTCAGATATGTACATTGTACACTAGATTTTAGTATTTATTGAGCCACATTTAAGGTTTACGGTTTACGGAACAGGAAAAGTCTGGAAAAGCCTCGCGGAATTCAAATCCAAATTCAAATTCAAATTCAACTTCCAACTCAAAACCTCAAAACTCAAAACACAAAACCCAAAACCCAAAACTTGGGAGGCAAAACCAAAAGTACATTAGCTTTGACTATTTTTCATTCATTCATATTCATTCACTCTTTCTCTGTCCTTCTGTCTGGCTGTCTGAGGGTTGGGTTGGCTTTTGTGGTTGTTTGTGGAAGTAAAGTGTAATGTGTTCATTTTTGGTCTATTTTCTGTCCAGTTTCCATTTTCTATTTTGTGCTCCAAGCTCCAAGATTAGAGAGTCGAGAGTGGAGAGTGGAGAGACAGGAAACGAGAAAGTAAGGAGGATTGATAGACATTAGGTAGGAGAAAGGCGACATGCGACAGGAGAGTGACTGTGACGGGAAAGGACTTTCACACAACTGAATAATATGCTGTACGCTCTGTATGTAGTATGTATTTATCTCCATTCTCCATTAATTTTGTCTCAAGTCTGAATGAAAC
>JABASP010004200.1:0-10947 GCA_019776565.1 Sminthurinus signatus
GCGGGAAGTGAAGAAGCGGCGGGTTCTTCTGGGCCATTAGCGGGATGTGAAGAAGCGGCGGGTTCTTCTGGGCCATTAGCGGGATGTGAAGAAGTGGCGGGTTCTTCTGGGCCATTGGCGGGAAGTGAAGAAGCGGCGGGTTCGTCTTCGGCTCGAGAGGTCATAGTAAAATATGAAAAGAGGGAGGCGGTTAGTATAATTGTTCTTATATTTTGTATTAATCTCTAAAAGATCGGTATATTAAGGGATTCGTGTGTTTCATCTTGTGTTGTACTTTGTACTTAAAACTTACGGACGAGGGGGGATTTAATTCCCCCCTGTTTTACGTCCTCGCCCAAATGTCAGTCGAAGAGATGAGTTGGTTTTTTTTCCAAGCTTCCAATACCTGTACAGGTAACTATTGTATTGATACAAGAGTAAAATTTTACATCCAAGATTCAAGATGGTATTTAGCATGGAGAAAGAAACCTCAGACTTTAGACATTTATTCCTTCTGGATAACATGTCAATGTCATTGAGTACTTTTCATTTATCCCATATGTACACAAAAATCTGTCAAATTCCAAATTCCACACCACCATATAGCTCATAGTACACAGTACACAGTATGTAGTATATAGTGAAGATTGTAGATTGTAGGTACATGGAGAGAATCCGAAATCCAAAATCCATGCTTTATAGAAGAAAGAACGGAGTAGAAAATCGGAATCGGTTTAAACACATAGATATACAAAAATCCTACATGCATGCCTGAGTACAAAGTACTACTTACGACTTACAACATGCTATTATGCATGAGAGCGGAAGAAGAAGAAGAAGAAGAAGAAACAGAAAGGAGAAAGGAAAAAGGAGTAGTGGAAGAGTAGTTTTCTTGTTTCTTTCACCCACGAGTATTTCAAGTTGACTGCTCGGTGCCTATTGATCAATCAGAGTCGAGAGTTGCTCTAACCAGGATAATCTGATTCTCATTTTTTAAAACACTTTCACATTACCGCCTTTACGCTCTCACCGAATTCACCAAAGCCTCCGACCACAGTCTTCTACCGTGTACATACATCTTACACAACCATCTTCCAACCCATATCCCATCCTACGCACTTTGGCAAGACACATGTCGAATAACTTACTCTCTCCTTCACTCACTCACTCACTCACTCGTTCATTCATTCATTCATTCATTCATTCCTTTGCCTTTTCTACTTTGACGTCACCAATGAAGAACACAGACATACAGAATATAGATACAGATACAGAAAGATCAGGATAAACTTGAAAGGATTTTTTTCTGTTTCCCATTTGCTTTTCCTAAAGAAAAATTCTCACATTCTCCCACAACATTCAATATTGATATCAATATCAATATCAAAATCTAACTCCTTTTGACTGTATTTACTTAACTCCTTTACATAAAAAAGGGATCGTTTTGGCCTGTAATCAGTGAATCAAATTACTTCTTTTTTTTGAACATTCATCATTCAATCAACAACAACAACAACATGGTTTTTCAAACGGAAGCAACCTTTCAACAGTTTATACACTCAAAAGTGAGATACTATTTACTATTTATTTAAAATTTAATATAGTTTTTTTTAGTAAAATGTAAAATGTTTTTCTTTTTACTCTTTTAGTTTCGTGAAAATACAGTCCGGATCCTTCACATTCCTTGTATAGATGATGGACCTCATGACACGGTGTTCTTGGTAGTGAATAAATATGGTAAAGTGGGTCTGTACGACCCAGAAAAGATGATCCTACTCCATACATATCAAATTGATCTCTCCGTCCCCATGAGTGCGGACATGTCAGTGAGGTTGGAGATTATAGCTAGAAAAGCCATTCCACCACCAAAATGTCAAAGAACTCACCTGGTTGTGGATGCTGTTCACGCTTCAGATGTTAATTCCGTGGTCTTTGCCACAACCAAAAATATACTACAATGGTATGATTTGGGTGAGATTGAAAGTCTAAGTTTTGGACTGGAAGTTTTCCCACGACAAAAATTCCTCAAGCTCAAAGTTGGACAGAGTCCTTTGACTTTGAAAAATAAAGGACATGTGGAAACTCATCGACTCTTTGGTCTTCCTAATTCCGCTCCTTTTTATTGTCTGGAATATCGTCAATCTCCCTCCTCATCTTCTCATTCAAGAACCGAAACAATAAAAACAAAAACAACTGGAACAAGAGGAAACATGGAAAATAATATTGATCCAAATTTAAACTCAAACTCCTATTCTAAACCATATTATACAAATGATGAGCATAATGTTTGTATCACAACAACGAGTGCTGCCTCCTCCGCATCTTCCTTTTCCTCCTCTTTCGCCACAAAACAGAAATGTTATTCAAAGCTCATCATTGGAGATCAAGAAGGGATGATCACAATCATCTCTATTGAAGATCCGAGGAAACCTTTTGGGAAGAGGAAACAGAGAGGAACTTTACACAAGATAAAAATGGCGGATTTGGAAAGAGCGGGTCTTCTCACGCGTTATAAAGCTCATAATGAAATCATTCGAGAGATTCGATTCATCCCTCAAAGACAACTCATCATTTCCTGTAGTCGAGATAAGAAATTTAGTCTCTTTATCAAGGATTTCACTGAGACGACTGAACCTTATATAATTTCACTTCCAAAGGGTGTCAACACATTTGCTCATAGTCATTCCCTTAAAATCATTGCAACAGGCTCTGAAGATTGTATCGTCCGACTTTTTAATCAATTTGTCATGAAAATGCCACAGATGGAATTATTAGGACATAAAAGTCCCATTGTTGCTCTGGAATTCCTTCAAGTACCTTTTTCTGATAATCCCATCTTAATTTCGTATTCTGTGGATGTTGTAAGTTTCTTTTTTTCTTCTTTTTTTCTTATTCTTTATTATTAAAAATTAAAACAATAATAAAAATTAAAAAACATTATATTTTCTGTTCTTTTTTTTTGTTTAGGAACTTCGAGCTTGGGACCCAGTGGATTTTATCTGTCTTCAAACAATGTATGTTTCCTTCCCCAGTCGCTCTATAATCATGTCTACTAAAATGCCAGAGTTTGGGAAAAAACCCATGATAATTCATCAACCTCATTACAATGACGATGATGAGGATTTACCTTCCACATCCGCAGAAACTAAAGAAAATTCATCATCATCAAAAACATTTAAACCCCAACAAAAAGGTTATGGCATTGGCTTTGCTCATAAAAAATCAAGTCAATCTCAATCTCAATCCTCACTTCGACGTGGAAAGGATGGTTTCATCCTTGTCCTCTACTGTAATTCCTTTGCCAAGCTAGACATTGAAAAATATGAAACTCACTGGCCATTTGATTTTGATGACTTTATAGCAGAATTTGAAGAGGTCAGTACAGTCTATGAGAAGAAACTATTGGATCGTCATCGAGCTTATGCCGAGTCAAAATACTCATCAAAAGATCCAAATGCTTTAAAATTAAATCCAGAGGAAATTGCAGGGATAGAAGCTAAACTGGATTCTTATGTACAGGAAATTCTTAAAATTAAGAGAAATGCAGATAAACAACTCCGCTCTGCCATTTATGATCCAAATAAACAAAGTTTGGCGGGAGAAGGCACAAGGAAATTTTTAGAAATGAAGGATCTGTCGGGACAAACGGATCTTTTTAAAAAGGCTGGAATAAGTACAGCTTTCAAAGCAATGCCTTTGTATGACCTCGAACCCATTGAATTCAAATTTTCATCAGCCAAAGAAAAGAAAAGACTACCGGTGACCAGGTTGATGAAGGAGGGTGGAATTCATGAAGTGACCTCTGTGGGGGACCTCCTTCAACCTTTGGCTAAACGGTGTTTTGTCAGTCCAAGACTGAAAGATATGGAATTTGATGCGGGGATCACCGCAAGGACGGCTGAGGAAATGTCTGAACTTTCAGACAGTCTTAAACAGGAATTAAAAAGAGACCGAGCGGGAGAAACTATGCCAGTAGATTATATATTACAATCCAAGGAAGAACCAGAAGATTGAATAAATCATAATAAATAATAAATTATAGATATCAAAATTCTACTCATTCATAAAAGTTACAGTAGATGACAAAAGGATGGAAAATGATGAAGATCGCTCGTTTTTGATCCTGTGCTGGATTTTATAATCCATAATCCACAAAAACATGCCCAAGTAAATTAAAAAATAATACTAGTAACAAAACAAAGTACTTTACCTTTCTTTGGCCACGACGATTCCCAACAGTTGATCCTCTAAACCTTCCAAAGTGATCATAAAGTTTAAGAGAAGCACCTGAAAATTATAAATAATAAATACATATCATGAATCATGAACTCGTTTTTACATCTTACATCTTCTAAATCATCTTGTTCAATTCAAAAAACGAAAGACATTAATATTTTTCCAAAATTTAAAATATGAAATACCTTTGTACTAATTTCTGGTAAATAATGGGGATTTCTAAAATGAAAATGATTGAAATTTAACATTTTTATCAAGTTATTGTTTAAAGGATTTGAATTTTGAATGTATTACGAATTTATATGAAAAATGCACGGGTCTTATTTCTGTACCGCCGAACCGCCAGACAATGTTATGTAAAAAACAATTAGCAAGATGTAAATTTCCTAAGCAACTGAAATCTCTGCTGTAAGCCAATAGTATAGTATGGTAATATTGTATGAATGCATTAGTTTACGTTTGCCATTCATACGCTGTGGTTTAAAAAATAAAAACCCCCAGAATAACTCGTATTTTAGGTACAATATAATACGTACTTTAATTGTACGTACTATTTAAATTCAGTTGCTTAGGAAATTTACATAAACGAATTACAAAATGTTTTTTAATTGCTTATGTCTGGCGTTTCGGCGGTACAGAAATAAGACCCGTGGAAAAATGAAATAAAAAATAAATGCAACAAATTTTAACTTTGAATTCAAAATGAACCTGAGTTTTGTAGTTATGTAAAATCGAAAGGCTGGATTAAATTCTACGACTATATCTCCAAGTCTGATCATATCAACCCCTGATTGTTTAAACGTTTTCTTTTCCAAGATGGGTAAAAGAGAAGGGTCTACTTCCTCGCCCACATTTTCCAGTAGCATTGGTGCACCCATTCCAATGCAATATTCTAGTTTACGCATAAAATCATGGTCTGTCATTTTCACAATCTTTAATTTATTCTCCTTCTCTGTATTCTTAATCCATTTGTTTGCTTGTCCCTGTAAAATTGGTGGTTAAAATATATAAAAAATACAAAAGCTTTTAGAGAGAATAAAATGTTTTCAGTTCTACGAGACTTTGATTATTGATTACGAACTATTAAGTATTTTTCTTTTTTAAAAATATGATAAAAATATGTGTTAAGTTTACTTGTGGATCAATCATTAGAGCATAGCTGAAAATTCACAATAAGTATGTTTATTTCTTTTGTCTTTTGTCATAAATTAGGATTCTCAGTTTGTAATCATATCAAGTTTTTGGTAAATTATCTATAGAGTAAAATCATGCCTCTTTCGACTTGACACTTACCGACGAGCTAAATCCACCATTACAGCATTATCCACTGAAAATGAATCTCTCGGTAGTCCATGAATATTCCAAGCCTTTTCAAAATAAAAAAAATAGAAATTTCATGACAAGTTTCACTTTTTAGCACGGTTTCTTTTGTTTTAGTTTTCATAAATGTACAATTTGAATACAATAGTATTATGTATTATATTCATTTCAAATTTCAAATGACTCGTTCCATTTGTAATACATAATACATAATACCGTGTACCTGTATTTTTATAGGAGAGCCTAGAGTTTTGCTCAAACTAAAGTTTTTAGAGCATGAAATTCCCAGCTGGAGTATAAAATTGACCCAGTCCTCGATACATTCATGTCTAA
The DNA here is from genome assembly GCA_019776565.1 of Sminthurinus signatus. NCBI lineage: Eukaryota > Metazoa > Arthropoda > Collembola > Symphypleona > Katiannidae > Sminthurinus > Sminthurinus signatus. Next base: position 5,869 of record JABASP010004200.1, read on the forward strand.
GGGAAAAGTGTAAACGGAAGAGTGAAAGTTCACATCACACTTGAAAAAATGTAGGTTTAATTTAGTTAGTATTTGTTATTTAAACCCTGTACCTAAAATTTGCTGTATATGGACCCAAATATGAAATCACTCCACTTGCAATAAGAACATCTGCCCCCAAATTATTATAAATGTCCTAAATTCCATAATGAGTTTCAAAAACGAAAGAATGTCAAAGAATTGAATGTTTTATGATTGAAATTATTTATGTCATAAATCATAAATACATATTATTAATTATTATGTTCTACATACTTGAAGTTCCTCTGCCGTTCTTTCCCATCGCGATTTTTCTCCTCCGAGTCCACCTAGTTTGAAAATTAAATGTTTTATTTTTCACTGTCGAAAGATGTTTCAGTACACTTTGAAGTACAAGAAACAAGAAATAATAAACGCATGAGATTTTAATCGTGTATTTTGTAAAAAAAAGTGGTAAAAGCTACCAACTACGAACCGATCAATTTCTCAGCTCTTTCCAGTTTTTTAACAACCAAGTCAACGTCCGCCTCTAATTTTTCCTTTTTTGCATTTGTTTCAGCAAACTGTTTTCGTAAATCTACCAATTTTGCCTCCAATTCCTGAATTTCAGCTCTTTTAGCATTCAACAGGTCCAAAGTTGCTTTTAGAGTGTTTTCAGCATCAGCTAATCTGGCTTTTTTTGGTGCCACAACCTATTCATAAAGGAAAAATTAATTTACCCCTACAAAATGTAAAGATTTGATGAAAATCGTCATCTTGATTGTTCTATGTCAAATGTCAAGGCTATTTCGTATAAATTAGAAGCATGTAATATTAAATATTTGACATTCTAACCTTTGCAACTTTATCATAACTTTCCATTGCAATAATCCACAGACACAGACCTTTTGCTGCGGAGGATGCTTTTGCAACTGCTGCAGGATTAAAATCGGATTTATTCATGAAATGATTACGAATGTCATTCATAGTTTGGACAGGAATACTGTCCTTCTCATACTCCAAAAGTCGCTTTAACAAGGGTCGATTTGTGTCTCCTAGTATTCTTTTACTTGGCCCCCAGAAATCTGGTTCCTAAAAAGTAAAAGTATTATGCTTGCCTTTTCTTTGTTCAGTTCAGTTCATAGTTTGTAGTTATAGCTATCAAAGTTTAAAATCCAATGATTTTTTCCATTCACCTTTTTCCCACTCTCAGGATTTGTGATCATTTCCGGTTTCTCTCCAAGCATTACACAAACTCCAGCCATGACAAGTTGGATAGCCTTTGGTGGAGTTTTCATACTTTTTACCTCGTTTAAGTCTTCAGACTTCAAAGTGTTTAGAGCTTTCAGTGCCTCTGAAAATTTTTAAAAGTATAAAGTATAAAATAAACATAATAATTAACTTAAAGAGCCCATTCAGTTGACACTGTTGTCTCAAAAGTCAAAACTGGACTTTAGAATTTGATATACAATGTACACAATGCTTAATATTAAATATTAAACTCTGTTGAATTTTGTTTGTAAACTCTGACTTGAAATTTGTAGGGTCAAAGTTATTTAGTCATTTTTATTAAATTTGAAAGTGAAAGTTTAACCTCTTTAATCTTTAATCAAATGTCTTGTGTAATATCTATATGTATTTGTCTACGAATTTAAAATTTAGAATTTAGAATCCCCAGATCTTGGCTAAAATATTTTCTCAACTTTTAAACATTTAAGTGTGTATTTTCAAAGAAAAATCTCTCAACCACAAAATTTAATTTGTGCCTGCCGTGAAAAAAGCGTAAGAATTAAGAAGCTTGTTTGAAGTTTCAAGTCTTTTACTATCGTGTGCAATTTTCTAGGTTTATGAATTTGTGAGAAAATTAAAAGGGTAAAAGGGTTCTTCTCCTTAAGAGTTTAGAGTTTAGAGGCGAATATTTCCGCAAACATGCGTATATTATATATTATATTATGACGTCGTTGAACATAGAACATAGAATGGAGGAAATGAAATAGGATAAAGGTGCACAAGTAATACTTTTACTACAAACTATAAACTATGTATAAACTAGGGCATCAACAATGCTTTTAAAACGACACACACAACCATTTTTTGAAAGCATGCAGGATTTGGGTAAAAAGGTAAAAGGTAAAACTGTAAAACATAAAAATGTGAAAGGATACATTACTTTGTAAAAGCGGAAGAGCTTCTGCTAAATCCTCAAGACACTCTGACTTGAGCTTGCTTGCCTCTTCAGCTTGAACATGAGCTTTCACTTCATCGTCTTTCACTAGTTCCGACTTGAGTTCTACTTCCTTTGACTCTTTTTCAATTATGGCCATAAAATTCTGTGTCACTTTGGCAGCTTCTTCCAACTGTGGAAGGAGAGCATTCAGCTCTTTTTTCATCACGGCAATCTAAGGGGAAAATAGTACATGAGTTAAATATGCAAGTATACGAATCCGTTTTACTTTATCCTTTATCCATGTCCTTCTATATACTTGAAAAGAATTTCTCCTTTATCTATTCATTCTGCTTACGTAGCGTCTTCACACTACGTATAATATGTAATATATTATGTCATCTAAATACTTGAAACTTGAAACTGCATTGTAAAATGCAACAAGCATTTTGTATGACGCTCGTTTTAAACTTGTTATATACACAGATCACACAAACATAGACACGTTTAAAATGTATTGAACAAAAATACTTAGTATTGCAGTCATTAAGAAACGAGTACGATACAAAATGAAAATAGTGCAAAGATCCTACAATGACTCTATTACAAAATATAGAATAACTAATAAATTATTAGTTGTTCATTGTTCATGAATTATGATCTTACTTCGCCAGATGCAAAAGCTAATTTCTCCAATCCTGCTAAATATCTCAATTTGGCATTCATAGTGTCTTCCTTTTTGCCTTGAATAACTTGCTTGAATGTCAAGATGAGTTCAAGGTATGATGTTGGTGTTACATACACTTTTCTTCCTAGTTCACTTCCAAATTTGGTAGCTAGAGCTGTGGCAGAAGTATGAAAGAATTTACAAATAGTAACTGCTCCTTTTTTCAAGTCTATGGGTATATTTAGATCTTCAAGGGATTTTGTTGCTACTCGTTCTAGTGCATCTTCTGGCCAAGGCTTTTTAAATAAAAAATAAAATTGTTGCATTATTCATTTATTTATTTGGTATTTGGTATTTGATTTGGTAAAGGAAAAAGATGAAAAGTAATGTTTCTCATTTGAAACTTCAAAAACAATTTTACGTATAACGTATAATAATTATTACTAATTTGTAATATTGGAGGGAATACGGAAGTAAATGAAAAATAAAAAAGAAACTGAAGAGAAATGTGAGCAAAAATATCAAAAGAAATTTGACATCTGACATCTGAAATCTGAAATAGACTCGTGTTCTTGTAACTCTAACTTTTATAAAAATATCTGATATGTCATTTTTTAATCTATATTTACCTCGAACCAGTCTATAGTACAACAATTAACAAGAGATGGGAACTGTCGAAGCCGAATCCTAAATGCACTTCCAATAGGGCTAAAGGCAATAATAATGTGAAGTTTTTCTTTTACTCGACCGACGTAGAAAGCAAAGACGGCTAGAGGATTAGCATCTTGAGATCGTGTCTTTTTTTCTTGATTCACAAAGGCGAGATATGCTGGTTGAGCAGCCTCATTGATTTCTCCTTTTTCTTCTGCATTAAAAATGTTGGGAACGTCTCCAGAATTCAAAAGGGCATCAATATCCTCAAGAAAACCCTCTTCTTTGATTTGTGAGTCTGTGATAAGAAGTACTGTGTCCTTTCCGTAACCACCAGCATTTTTCATTCCTTTCTTCAAGTCTTCTCTCCATTCATTCCGACCTAATGTAATCAAACCCACGGTCACGGTCAGCTTTGTATTACGTATTTTTTTTTAGTACCGGTTCAATTTCACACGAACTCATAATATATTATGTGCTTTTTATTTTCTACGTTTGACTTTTATTACCATAATTTTTTGAAATTTCAGGTTGAAACAAATGGTGTCCAGCCATAGACGCAGCTAATTTTGTTAATGACCCTCGACCAGATCCACCCACACCTTTTTTAAATTGTAAAATTATTATATTACAAAAATTCTTCTGCTAATTAGTTTCGAATTTTAAATAAGAGCAAAAAAACTAAATACTAATTACGTACCCACAAGCAATCCATGTCCACCGGGTAATCTCAGAATTCGACATATATGAGCAAGATGTTCCAAAAGATATCGAAATATAACTAAATCCATTCTATTTTTATTCGTATTGTTGTATTCAGTGATGGCATGCATTACAATTTTATTGTACTGCTCAATATCTTTAACTTCAGTATAAACTCTGTCTTCTCGATCCAATTCTGGATACATAAAGTCACCAAACATTAAGTTTTTCATATCTGTTTCCTTCACCTTTTAATTTGTAAGAAAAGAGAAAAATTAATACGTATTGAGTCCCAATTTTAAATATTTTAATAGTTCATTTCATGCATAATAATGAATAATAAATAATAAGGAATGTTGCGCTTTTCTTTATTTATTATTACTGGTGTTTTTGGTCCACCGGAAGTAAGATTTTCAAATATGACATCAAAGGATTCTTTGAAATGTGATTGTACACAATCTTTGGAAAGTTTAAACAACCAACTCCTGTCAGCATCATCCGTTAATCTACAAAACAGAGAATAGAGTAAAATACACAAATTAAATACTTATTTTCATTTTCTACTGAAATTTTTATTGAGCGGAGCCGAAGGCGACGCTCTTTTATAAGCAGAGCTAAGGTTTTTTCTGCCATAATACATATTTTTTTTCATGGCAGGTTTTTTTAAAAATAAAATATATATAAAAATTATATATAAATTTGTCATTAATACGTATTTTTTTTCATGGCAGGTTTTTAATTAAAATATATATAAAATTATACATAAATTTGTCATTAATACATATTTTTTTTCATGGCAGGTTTTTTTAAAAATAAAATATATATAAATTTTACATATAAATTTTTCATTAATACATATTTTTTTTCATGGCAGGTTTTTAAAAAATAAATTATATAT
>JABASP010004201.1:0-10946 GCA_019776565.1 Sminthurinus signatus
ACATTCCTTTGGTTGGTTTCCTCAAAGTTTAAACTCTAAACTAGATGACATACATTAATAATTTAATACACTTATATTACAATTCGCCATGATTTTCTTTACAAGTTGTTTCTTGTTAACATGATAGATGAAAGTGAGTTTCCAGTTTGTAATGCGGATTATGGGATTTACAATACACGAGCCAGACACAGAACGTTGAGTGAATTACTACGACTAGATAAATCCTGTGACCAAGTAATTGTTTTGCCTGCATAAAACACAATAATAATTGCTCATGTAAACTACATAACATTGATTCAATTCAAGACTTCTACATCATAATAACAATGATAATTATTTACAATTTATGGATTTTAATGTTTCATGTAGAACTACTTCAAAGCCGATGAAAATAACAATGGATTTTCAAATGATTGGGTGAAGAATGGCAATGAAGAGCAAGCCCAACAGAAAAAGAAGAAGACAAAAGAAGGATGGTGGTCACCAAAAGACGGAGAAAGTCATGCTAATAGAAAAAATTCTTTGAATGAAAAAACTATTATAGAACAAAATTCAAGAACTATTCTACGGGATAGAAAAATTGTTCAAAAAATGAGGAATTGTTGGGAACGTTTTTTAAAGATTAGACTTCAAACCGCTGAAATATCTGATGAAGATGCAAAAACTAATGATGATTTTATTGGTAATAGTGAAACGAAAAAGGACATTGAAAAATCTTCACAGATTAGAAAATGTTCTGCATGGGGTACAACAAGAAGAAATACTCTTCGTCCAAACAATAGTGAGAAAGCTTCAATTACAAAAGAAACAAGAAAGAGTAGTATCAAAAATATAGAAAGTAGAAATAACAAACAATCCGAAGATAATCAATCAGTAGTTAGTAAAAAGAGAACATTCAGAGAAATTAGAAATGGGTTTGAATTGGGAACATTACCACATGTAGAAAGAATTCCAGGAGAAAGTACTATTATACAGTCAAATACTATTGACAAAATAAAACCAGCAAAGCAACAACAACAACTACATAAAGAACCAGAAATCACCGAACAAAGGAAATTAAGTTCTATGAGTTCACAGGATAAAGTTAAATTATGGATGGAACGAAATGAAACTACTACTACTGAGAATTCTGAATCTACATCTGATTCTGATCATTTTCTATCTGCAAAAAATTTTAGTTCTCATTCAAAATTTAGTTCTCAAAGTGATACTAATGTTTATAAGGATGCTACTTTTAATGAGTGTAAATGGAGCTCTAGAGGAGGAATCAAAGATCAACGTGGAACACAGTCTACAGGTTTTGAAGTTTGTAATAAAAAACCAATTCAACGAACTGGAAATTTTCAACAACTAAAAAGTAATACTCAAAATCAACGAATCCAAACAAACAAAGATACGACACAAAAAAGTCCTCCTGTTCCTCATTTGACCTGTGAGTAATAATAATCTTTTCCTTGGTTTTTAAACGTTTTACCAGTATAAGAGTTTTTCAAAGTATAATATACTGTGATTATAATAAACGAAAAATACGAAAAGAATAAGGAATATTTCACTTTTCACTTGCATGTTTTAGATTTTTCAATCCAAACTTTTGAAGTTTTCATGTTTTATTATTCCAATATTATACATTATACAAGTATACTCATTTAAAACAAAATACGCATCTAATTCTTAAACACGTACAAATATTATTTTATCATCTTTTAATTTGCTTGTAGGATGTAAACATATTATAGATAAATAATAACTGCTCGCAGCTAGTTTCATTAAATATTTTTGAAGAATATATTATACAAACAGAACCAGTTAAAAAAAAAGAATTATTCTTATTATAATGTAATTTCTTATATTATATTATTATGACTATAAGAAAAAAACATGATGATATAAAAATGGCATTACAGTTGTAGGTTTTGCAATGGTTTAAATCTATTGAAAATTCCATTACACGTCAGTTTTTATTGGTTCTTCTTCTTCTTTTTCTTCTTTACCATTCTCATTATCTTCTTTATCATTACCATTATCTGTATTATCATTACCATTATCGTTGGTTTCTCCTTCAACGTTAGCTTCACCAACATCCATGTCATCATCATCACCAGCATTTCCTTCTGTATCTCTCAGTTCTTGAAACTTGTTAGTTTCAAATCTAGAATAGTCAGCTCCAACTATACGAAGATAATGTAATCTTTCACCTTTAGGGACATATAATCTTAATGAAGCAGAGCCTCTCCAACCCACCAACTCAAAAGCATAATCTGGACCATTGTCCTTCATTTGGCCCTTAATATGAAGAATAACACTACCTTTCCCTAAAGGCCTTAATTGTGCCTGTGTAGTAACGGATAGAGTTTCTAATAAGGGTGGTCTAGTTTCGTCATCGTTTGATAGTAAAATGATAAAATCCTCTATTGTTATGTTTATTCGACGTCCATGAATATAAGGTATAAAAGCTTTCAGTCCCTGTAGAGTTAAAACCAAACACTTATTATCATATTATATTGTTTTTGCGTTTTCCGTATTATAAAAAATACACTACAGTAGCTTCTTTTGCATCATCATTTTTTAAATTTCATTAAAAGTACCAAATACCAAATAATATATGTACATATAATTGCTTACTTCTTGTGAAAGTCGATAATCTGCAGCCGACCATTTTTGTCCGCATCTCACCAATACTTTTACACCTGTATTAATTATCTACAAAAAAACAGATATGCGTGTAAGATTAAAGTTTAAATCATGAAAATCACTGAAAATGAATAAAATGTGATAAGCATGTGTCTATAGACTCGAAAAATGTTATAATACATAATGATGTAATGCTATATACAATGTAAGTGTACCTTGACTGTTTTTTCATTTTGAGTAATTAAATCCTTAACCAAATTTGTTACAAAATAAACATTTCGTTTCTTGCCCCCTTCGCTACGAGTTACAAAACTACCAGGCTTCAAGCTGTCATCAAAGTCATAAAATTGTCTGCAATTTTAAAATAAAAAGAGAATTTTCATATAAAAAATTTAATCAAAAATAGTTACATAATTTTCAGTTTTTTTTTACTAATAGTCGGATGAGATAGATTATAATATTTTAAAACTAGTTGTATTGCTAAAAAACGTACTTTAATGGCATCCATAAAGGGTCATCGTCTTGCAGAAAAAAATATGGATCTTCTTTAAAACCCCTAGTTTTCTTCGCACGAGAACCGGGTTGATGATAGAATTTTGTAACACCTTTATTTTTGGAACTGTTTTCTGGTTTTTGTTCAGTTTCATCACTTTTTTTACCATCTTCAGCATTCACTTTTGAAATTCAAATATTACAAAGTATTAACAACTCAGATACTAATAATGATTATAAATTATAACGTATAATTTAAATTATTCTTCCTCTTACTACGGTCCTTCCGTAGAAAGAAGAATACATTTGACTATACGTAGCCCCTACTATGTAGAACTTTCTACTTCCGGACCTTCGTAAGAGTCGAATAATTATAGCTATACTTCATCTTATAATTATAAGACTCGTATAACTACAAATTCTTCATTTGAAATTTACCTGGATCTTCTACAGGTTCTTCCTTTTCCCATGGAAGTTTTGCAGTTTTTGTAAGTAAAGCAATAAAAAAAGAGCCAGTATCTTGCTGATGAGAAAGAACACGAACACTAAATAAATAAAAAAGTAAAAGAAAATTCCGAATAACATTATAAGCAAACGTTAAGCCATTATCAGACTGCAGTAAGTATTTTTGTTTTTTTACTGAAATCAAATTACTTACCATTTATTTAATTGGTATTTTGGAGCATCCTCTTTACTTGGAGGAAATACATAGTCTCTTACAGTAGTTCTCCATCTTTCTACCACTTCCTCTACTGAATTATATCCAACCAAGTCTCGAGAACATGGAGTCCAATGTTCTAGACCAGGGGAGCGTTTTAAATTTGGAATATCAATGTCCAAAAGAGAAACTGTTCCTTCTGCTTCTTTTAGTACACGATGAATTACTGCTTCATTTTCCATTGGATTTAAACTACAAGTTGAGTAAACTAAGTATCCTCCTACTTTAAGGAGCTCTAAACCTCTCTTGAGAATTACATGTTGAATTCTATATGGACAAAATTCAAAATAAAATTGTTACACTATTGTATTTTTGTTTTAATAAGACGAAAATGATAATTCATATTCAAATTATTATAAATTACAAATAAAGATTTAAAATCAGAGCAATACAAAAACATAATAATCTTACTGATGAAGGAAAAGTCCGTTAGCACTTGACCATTTTGACCACAAGTCTACATTTTTTCTTTATAGATGAGAGCGAAAAAAAGAATAAGATATGTTGAGTTTTTGAAACTTCAAGAGTAAATTATATAATCTTTTTTGTATAAAGAATAATGTATTATAAAATTATACCTCATTGTGCCATCACCTGAGCAAGGCACGTCACATAATATTCGATCAAATTTTAATCGTTCTCTTTTCCCATCTAAAAAAAATATGAAAAACAATGTTTATGACAAAAAGTCAATATAACTATTAAAAATCTGTAATAACAAATATGGTTATAGTACACAAACAAGTAGAAGGTGTAGTATAGAATATGTATATTACCTTTTCCAGTTTGATATATATCAGGGAATTGCGCAGCATCATGATTGGTAATAACAAAAGATGGACTTTGTAGACGTTTTGTTTGATGAACTAGCATGTAACATCTTTTATTATCCATATCATTTGCTACTAATAACCCTTCAGATTCTTTCCCATCATTTTCTTGTAAAATTTCAATTATTTGAGCAGTTTTTGAACCTGGAGCAGCACACATATCCAGCACCTTATGATGTGGCTCAACTTTGAGTGCTAAAGGTGGTATCATACTCACTGCTTCTTGTCTGGATATATTTCCAGCACCTGTAAAGTAAAATTTATTGTTATTGGGTATAGAGTATAGTGTATTATAATTTATAATAGTGTACATGTTCAAATATTTAAGTATGCATTCCTATTGTCAGTTGGTTCTATTTTGAAAAAAGTTACTTACTTGTTTCAGAGATTAAAAATTGATGAAATTTATAATTTGCTTCTTTCCGACGAATTTCATGTCGACTTATATGAAATTGCCATGCTAGGTTGTCAGGATACCTGCATTTTGAGATAATAAATTTTATTTTTGTGTGTAATCCAAATACTATGATAAAATAAAAAATTTACACTATCAATTATATATTAGATTCAAAAGCATACCATGGTAGTTTAAATGGTTTTACAGTATCCTCAGAGTCAGCATCTCCTGAAACAACATCTGGCAATACACTATTTTCAAGTATATGACAAAATGCTTTTAGTTGTGATCTAGTTGCTGTAATTCTAAAAGTTGTAGGGAGACATTTCCTTATACTATCCATAAATGTACTCCATTCCTCTTCTGGGCAAATCTTTTGTAGCTATACAGTAAAGAAAACAAACAAGCAAAATTTCGTTCAACATTTCAATATTATGCAATTCCTTCTTTTTATATATATGTAAAACTGTAAATTGTATTATCAAATTATGAGGTTAACATACCTTGTAATACTTTTCAAAACCAGCATGTTCCTTAACAATTTCAAAATAATCCTTTCGGACTCCCTTCTCATTGTTTTCTTTGGGTTTTTCTGCTTCTTTATCCGACTTAAACTTCTTGTGTCTCTATATAAATAGAAATCATTATTAAAAACATTAAGGAATATATTACATACACACACTCTAAACTGAAATATGTATATTCAGTGTAGTTTGTACTTTTAGATAATTTACTTGACTATTTTGACATGTCCAATAATAAAACAATATTCTAAACACTAAAAATATTCTACAGGAAGACTTACCCTAGCTTTATTCTTTCTACCCATCTTGATTTTATAGAGTTATAAACTATACAAAATGCCAAACTTCACTCTGTTTTTTTTAAAAAATACAGACAGAGTTTTTAATTGTAATTAAAATACAAGTAAACTAAGATTTTGAGAGCAAAAACCGGATCCACATGGCAAAATTTTAAAATTTTATATCCTCCGCCAAAAAAATGAAAGATATCCTTTGAAAATCTCATGATGCCCCTGCTAAAAAAAATCACTGCTTAATCTCATGTTTTCTCTGTTTAGTGTGTTGTTTTTTGTCTTCTCATGTATATTGTGACAGCCGGCATCAAATTATATACTCCTGTCAATAAAAAAAATTGTTACAATTTCAACAAATCTGTTTCAAATAGTTATTTATTATAATAATATGTAAAATTTGGGATACGTTGATGCTGTAAGCTTTTTATAAGCCAAAGGTGATAATAATATATAAACTTTTGTTGTATTTTTTTAAGTACACTGTACATATGTACTAAAAGTATAATGCATAAAAAGTACAAAATGAAGAGAGAGGCTATGAAAAAAAGTTTTTGATGAATAGAAAGTGTTTTTTATTATATGCATAAAACGAAGAGAGAGAGAGAGATGTCTAATGAAATGACATTTGCCAGACATAAAAATTTTTACATACTTTTGTCAAAATAAAATTATTTTACTTTTGGTTTATTTAGTTGGTTAGTTGAAAGATCAAGTGACACATGTATGCGAAACATGTTGTATTTAAGTACTTTTACTCTACATTATACACTCCCTTTTGGGACATAAAATTGCTCTTGGTTGTCGTATTCAAAAGAGAGAGAGAAAGAGAAAAAACGTTCTCCATTATTATTTTTATTTTACTTTCTACATACATATGTACAGTGTACACTGTACACATACTCCATATAATATACAGTAGGCCAGCAAAATATACTACCCTTATTATTACACACCGTACTATTTACCTATGTTGTATTATTGTGTAGTTAATAAATAAATAAATAAATAAAAATTTATTTTACAGACTTTCATACATACTCCATACTCCATTCATTTTACTTGAGTATCTTCACAAATATATGTATGTATATATTATACTTAAATTTTTTAATCGTAATGTGTGTACATATGTATACACACAGAGAAAAGAACATCATCAACATCACATCATTCAATCTCCATATTTACTTGGTGTATATCTATATTATATAGTTTATAATATAGAGCAACAATGTTATGAGAGAGATTTTTTAGTTTTTTAGTGTGTATATTATGGACAACAACACGAAAGAGGAATGAATTCGACTCAGGGAAAAGGCTTCAGGCTACCCAGACGCGTACATACATATAGATATCTATATATATATATGTACATTTCATATAATTAGTAACTAGCTTATAATACTTTTATTTACTACAATATATATATATATATATTATATGCATGGACATACACACACGATATTCTTTTTCATGGTAGCAGTACAGCATAATTATACATTCTTCTATTTTTTATCATTATGTATAATATTGTATAAACTATTTCATTTAATGGAGATTGCATGTGTATACATAGTAAAATACAAAACCCTCTCTCCACCGCTAATGTTACTGGGAAAGATGTACATAATACATAATATATATACACTTTATTCACTTGCTCTTTCGCCTACAGAAGATGTGTTTAACATAGAACATACAACCTGAAAGTAACAACAGAACAGGTGAGTGAGTCAGTTTATATTAGGCGTCCTTTCCTTCTTTGATAATCTGGAATATATATTATATAGACACATGTTACATATTGTACAGGTACATACATCTCTATATCTGTATGTACAGTATGAATGGATACATATATATATATTTAACATTTTAAAGCTTATATATGTATTACATGCATGATCTTTTTTATACACTTTTTTAAGCTGTGTAAACTAAAAGCGTCTCTCTACACAAAATACATGGATACATAATATTATACATATATATATCTATGATACATTTTAAACACAATCTTTCGTCTTTGGGTTTGACGTCTCCGAAAACTTAGTTTTGTTGCTGCATAATATACTTATTTAATCTTGTTGTTTTATTCTGTTTCTGTACTTTTGACGATGATGAGGGAGAAGCAAACGACGATTATATTATACATGCATAAACATTATCATCATCATGATCATCATGATTCTGTTTTAAAATCACTAACATATCATCATCATAATACATATAATATATTATGTATTGATGCATATATATATATACACAACTATACAATGTACAGTAGATGCATATATACAGTATATTTTATATTATTGAAGCTTCCTTTTTCCACCTTCTATAGTACAAAGTACAATACAATGTGTTAGTCATTATTTTTACAACGTTGCACGTTCTTTTTTCGAGTCCATAATATACGATACACATATTATACATAAAAGTACATTGTTCATACACAATACACACTACACACAGAGAGTTCACATTGGACATTTTTCCCATGTACAGAATTTTACTTTACTTGCTTTGCTTCCCTAAGAGAACGACAACGACAAGAACGAAAAGAGTTTCAAACCTATATAATACAAGCTATACATACTTACTACTTACCTAAACCCACCCACGCTACAGAGGTTTTGGCTTCTTCCTTAATAATTTCACTTCTCTCCTTAGTCTCATCCCTTTTTCTTGAAGAATATCTCTATATACTACGTAAAACTTTGAAGAAAGCTTGAGAGTTTTTATTCAAAATTACATTACTATCATATATTTTTTAAAAGTTAAAAATTTATACTGAAAAAAAAACCTAAACGACTGAATAAAATAATACAGTTTTACTTTAGTATTTATTTATATAATCATTCTATAATATTATTATTTATTTACTGTGTTATTTATTCATCATTATTATTATTATTATTTCCAGTAAACATTTACGAAAAATAGATATTTATTCCGTCATTCTGTACATTGTTATATAGTTAAAAAATAATTACAAAAAAGTATTACAAACAAAACTAAAGCTACCTGCTGAAGTGATTTTAAACTCCTGGTTACCATTTCAGTTTTTACTATATAAAATAATTACAAAAATTTATATAAAATGGAAACTTCACCACCAGTAAGGGACGTTTCAGAAAGAAACCGGGCGAATAGAAATAAGTGTATAGTTGTAGCAGTGACTTCGGTTCTAATTCTGGCTGCGGTGGTCGTCATAATCTCGTACATTACACATTTTAGCTCTACAGGTGGGTATATATATACACTATACTTACATACATACATGAGTTTTAAAAAAAAGTAGACGCCGAGACTTACAATCTCATATCGCCAAAATCTAATCCACATGACAGTTGAATATCATGTGCACTGTACACAGTGTACATCATAGCTCATGCATATATATATTATATACATATGCAAAGTTGAGAATTGATATTGCTCATTTGAATGGATAATCTATGTACATACATATGTACATACATATTATGTAGATATGATCTTATATATATAGATATTTTTATACATGTCAAATATTTGTATTGATTACAAATCATTATTTTATTAAAATTGGTCATTATTACTCTATTACTTACAGAATTGAATGCTGAATCTGCGACTTCACTGATTGACAAAGCTATCTCACAAAGCCCAAATGATACCGTGATTATTTGCGAGAGCTTTGAAATCATCCTAAAGGAAAATGGAACATCACTCATTGAACGGGTTGGAGATTGTGTTGAGGCTGCCCCAGCACGCGTAAGAAATCTTAAATAAATATACATATGTACTATGTGCATATACATGCATACTTATTGCAATAAATACATGCATTTTTAATTATAAGAAAAGTTTGCGTTTTTTGTTGAGAACAGAGAAAATCTCATTCCCATCATCATCAGCATCATGTTTTATAATATAGTTTCTTACAAAATTAACAGAAAATAGAATAGAATATTTTTTATAGACATGGGCAAGTCACTCGTTCTGTCTCAACTCTCATTTTCACAAACTATAATATAGAGAATGGCACATATCACCTGTGGTGATTAGCATATAGCCGTTAAAAAAGTTTTACGTTTATGTAGTTTTATTATTCTTGTACAGTTTTTGTACAGTTTTTTATGTTTATTGTTTCAAATTTCAATGTTCACTGTAGAGAGAGGGTGAGAGGGATTGCGAGCTTGGAGTGAAGTATTTTTAAGTAGAGGAGCTCAATATTTCTATTTTTTACATAATTTTCCTGAGCTTTCTACAATACAGTAACTGTTTAATTCATAAAAGTCTATAAAGTTATACGCATGTAAATTTTATTTTATTTTGTTTGTGTATTCACTTCAATTATTATTCATTCAGGAGGATATTGACAAAAGGAACGAGACGAATGATGAACCAGTCCCTAGATCCAACATCACTTGCAAATTATCCTTTTCCAATGTTAAAATCACAGCTCTGAGTAATTCCACGAAACAGTTCAAGGAATGTCATGCAAATGGAGCCCTTGAAGTGGAATTTGTATTCAATACTGACAACAAGGTACAAAATATTACAATCCGACAAGCAGAGCCAGTTGTCAACACCAGCTCAGTTGTTCCATCCTCCCGGGGAAGAGACAGTGGATTAATTATAGGCCTACAAAACATTGTTGAGAAGGTTTTAGAAGAGGAAATTCTTCAATTGGCCGCAGAATATAGCACAGGAGATAACTCCGTTTCCGAAGAACTCCCAAATGTTAACTGGAATACTGTGTGTTCGCAATCGCCATGGGCTTGTAGTAGTGTATAACACAGTAGTAATACGCTTGTTAAAAGTTGATTCCATTTTACAGAATGATATAAAAAAAAAAGATATAACATAATATGATAATATAATACTTAACTGAAAATCATAAAATGATTCAAAAACTATTTAAATTTGTTAAATTCCCAGTGCGAATAATATACATTCCTTTGGTTGGTTTCCTCAAAGTTTAAACTCTAAACTAGATGACATACATTAATAATTTAATACACTTATATTACAATTCGCCATGATTTTCTTTACAAGTTGTTTCTTGTTAAC
>JABASP010004202.1:0-10946 GCA_019776565.1 Sminthurinus signatus
AGCTGTTGTGTATGCACGGGATAGAGCGTGCGTAGCCCATGGGCCACTACAAGAACACTTTTGTGAGTACTGGGCCACAGTTTGAAGCTGGGCCACTGCTTGCAGCTGGGCTCATTCTTGATCATATACGGTAACTCGGCTATTTTAACCATGTTTTCAGTGTTTAATAGTTGTATCTATAATGTGTTATGAGTACAGTACACATTCTATATGGTAGGTTGTAGTTGGTAGGTAAATGATGATGATGAAGAATAACAGTAGCACCGTCTCCAAATATTTATCTGGATATAAACATAAACATGAAACATACCATAGTCAGTACAAGCTTTCCAGCTTTATAGTACAAACTACAAATACACAGGCGGACGAGCAATCTTGAATGTAGAATGTATAATCTTGAACTTACCACAAGATCACCCAGCATAAAGCGAGGTAAGGTGAATGTTTAATGTCTAGAACCTAGAACCTAGAATCTAGAATCTCGAGTCTAGATAATAATAAAATTAAATATTCCTTGTGTATTTTGAGATTCCACTCTAAATTACTGGTGAAGAATGATGTCAAAGGGATTCCAAGAACAAGAATAAGAACAGGACAAAATGTATTCAACATTCAACCACAGTACACTTTGTTCGCTTAGTTTTTTTGTTACCTTGTACATTGTACTATCAACTATAAGATAATGAGTAGGAAATTGAGAATCGAAATTTCATTTAAAATAACAAATTAAATTTAGTTTGTTATCTGATCGCTAGAAAAATCACCCCTCTGCATTTCTGTTTACATTTTACATTGTTCAGTTTCCAACTTTGTTCTGACGCTGTCATCGATCAGCCTACATTTTCCTTCAAATTTTATTACCTATATATTGCACTCTAGAGACTAGAGACTAGAGACAGAACATTGAATTGCCACAAGCTCATGTAGTTCATGTAGTTGAAATCATGGAGGATCCCAGGGCTTCAATAAATCATTTGTGCACAAGATATTATATTAAAGCAAGTATTTAGAAATTTGAGACGTATTAAAATTTAAAATTCAAAATGCAACAAAGAATTTATACTCTCTTCTACTTTTGTACAAAATTACATCAAATTGATTGCATTTCATAGATTAATGAGATGATATACATAAATGGAATTTAATAAGTCATAATAAAATATTAATATTAATAATCATGGCTACTATGTTGAAACATTATAAAATATTCATAGTCGTATTCGTATTTGTACAAGTGGGAACTGGTAAAGACTAGTAGTAACTCAAATTTAAATACAAATACAAATAATAATAATAATAAGGATAATTGCTGTAATAAATTAAAAGTTGAAAGCTCTTCAACATTCTTTCATCAATCAATCTTTAAAACTTGTGCAAGTTGTATAATTAACATAGTTAAGAAAAACAATAAATTTTATCTTTCCCAAAAACCAAAATGAAAATCGAATCCATAGAAATGAACAACTATAAAATATTATGTTGTATTTGTAGTCCATAAACGAGGATTCCTTCCTCTAGCTGTTTTTACCCATTTTGATTTGAATTCGTTTTGTCAGAAAACAAGTCAACGGCAACTGTGATAACAGACTGATAGAATATACATGAAACTTTGTTTTCAAAGTGTTCTATTACGTTCTACAGTAGTCTCTCTAATGTTTCTTTAAATACATTATACATAATAAGTAATAAGTATTATACGTAACAGGAATGAGAACGTTATACATAATATGCATGCATAATAAAGTGAGAATTTGAGAGTGAATGTGAGCGCATTTCAATTCAAAACTTGAACTAAGTGACTCCAGTTTTCAGTCATTATGTATTGGAAAAGAAACAATGAATTTTATATCCTCAAGCTCTCCAACTTTAAATCACTTGATCATTGTATATTGTTTCCCATCTCCCTCTTTCTCTTTGCCCGATGCCCAAATGCAAGAACTCGTCTCTTTTCATTATTCTTCAGGCCTAGAAACTAAAAATATATGTATTCAGAGCAACTCATCCCGATCCATCCATCCATCCATCCATCTATCTGTCTATGGAGAGCTAGAAGCTAGAAATGGATCCCACCCCTACAATTTTAGGTAGTACAAATAGAAATGCATAAATTTCTCTTTGGAGAATTGAACTGAATGGCTGGCTGAACTATTTTAGAAACAGGATTTATTAAATTGGTCAACAGCAGCCTCTGGTAATTTGCGGACGCATTTTCAAATGAATGACTGGTACATGGTACATGTACAATTTATACAGTAGACATAAATATAGTATTTCGAGTCTCGAATATATATCTATTGATATATCTGTACAGTG
The DNA here is from genome assembly GCA_019776565.1 of Sminthurinus signatus. Taxonomy (NCBI): domain Eukaryota; kingdom Metazoa; phylum Arthropoda; class Collembola; order Symphypleona; family Katiannidae; genus Sminthurinus; species Sminthurinus signatus. Next base: position 2,314 of record JABASP010004202.1, read on the forward strand.
TACAGTGTACAGTTCTTGTGAGCTAATGTAAAAAGAAACCTCTTCATACTTGGTTGAACACACATTTGAACATTTGAAAAGCGGTCCGAGAAGCTAAATGTCTGGAGTTTGGACACTGTAGACTCCACCGCTTTCTGTGCGTAGTAAACATGTACTAGTGCGTATTGCGTAGACATATCAACTACAGACACCACTTGGTTCCACGACAAAAGAAAAAATATCGAGTGTAATGGGAAGTGAGAATGCTCATGAATTTTATTCGATTCCACCGTCTACATTCTAGATTTTAGATTCTAGAAGAGCTCCACGTACACACATAATACATAATACATGGTGGAGTATAGCTCTGTCACGGCGGGATTCTGATCCTTGTCCTTGTCCTGGTCAAAAGTCTCTTGAAAAAAATATATACCGCACTTTTCTTGAAGAAATAAACTTTATAAACTTTTCAATCATATACCATGTAAGTAAACACACGCTGCCTGTCCTCTTTTCAAGCTCCGTTACTTTTTCCATCTACCATGTGCTGCAACTGGAACTATAGAGATTGAGCGTCTCAGTCGTTTTTAGTATCTAGTACCTACAAGTAAGTAAACGATGATGGGTATGGAAAAGGAAAATGAAAACCGAGAGCGTAAAATAGAAACCTACATTATACAGTACACAATACACAAGCTACCGATACCCACCAGCGGAGAAACCAAGAGAAACACGAATTAAAAAAAAGTCCATAAAAATCTGAAAATGCCTCCTAGCTGACTCGGTTAATGTACATTCATTAATGTGATTTTTTTAGACTCATTATGGAAATTATTTTGACATACATATACATAAAGTTTCATTTACTCATGAACGAACCCACCCCTCTTCTTCTCCTGCCTCTTCTCTTTTCTCATATGGAGAGAAACGGGAAAGAAAAATGAGGAAAATATATATATACATAAAAGAATCCATACATATAAAAGAATCCTTGCTGTCGGAAGAGATGAAAATGAAATGAAAGGCGGGAGTGAAGAATAGAGAATAGAGAAAGGGAGAGGGAGAAACAATCAAACTAAATGAGACCCTTGAAAGAATATATTTAAAAGAGCATGATTATCAAAAGTGATTTTCTTACGCTCACTTCAGTTTCAGTTCTATTTTACTACTACTATTACTATTACTATCACCACTGATACTTGGATTCTTGGAACATGGAAAATAAAATAAAAAAAAAAGAAAGGAAGGAAGACGGAAGACGGAAAGGAAGAAAGGGTGAGTGAAGAAAAAAAACTTTGGCATCTTATATCTTATGTAAGATGTAAGTAATGCAAGGAGTAAAAAGCTTCTTACGCTTTTGTCGCATTTGTATGCAAATTGCGACGTATACTCCGACAAGTCTATGGGTGAATTTGATAGATGAATTGGATAAAGGACATGTATGTACAATGTACAATGTACACGGAGAAAGTTGTGGAAGCAACGGGAAAAGAAAGAGAGGGGGAGAGAAAACTCAACTGATCTAATTCTTATCAGAGTCCATAGTCCATACAACTAGCTCTATATTACATTATATGTTTTATGCTATGTTGATATATTATATATTATGTACACATTGCCACATCCACTGCAAACTACATGTGTATGAGTGAAAGAGTGAAAGAGTAAGCAACGGCATGTTTGTGTACACTCTCAGTTTCAGTTTCAGTTTCAGATTCAGGCTCAGTTTCATTCTTAGTATTTCCATCACCTTCTCACTCTGCATTCTGCACTCTGCACTCACTTCCATTTACTATAACTAATGCTTACTTACAGCTTCACCATGATTCTTCAAAGTAGCTTTCATTTCATTTCATCCTTCATCCGTCCCCATAATACATAATACACAGTACATAGCACAATGTATGTGGTATTGCTCGCTCTATCTATTATCTATTATCTATGCACATCATGATGTATGCGTGTGTGTGGTGTGTGCATTCCTGATTCACATCTTGTACGTCAGAAGCTGCACAAGAACAAGAAGAAGACGAAGAAGAAGAAGAAAAGGAACATGAAGTGTGCGTGAGGAGCAAGAAAAAGTTCAATACGGGTGTACAATGGTTAAACCCACTCACTTTCACTCATATCATCATCTAATCAGATTTCTTTTTTCCATAAAAAAAAATTGAAATTGAGAAAAGATTTGCATCCATGATGATTCTACGTCCCCACAACTATTACTCCTTACGACTACTTGACAAGTTTTTTTTCTACTATTGCTCCTCTCTACACTCGTTTATAAAAAAAAGTTTCTGTCAATATGAATTTTGTGATTTGGTTCCTTCAGTCGTATTCGCTCGAGTTTGTGAATCATCATGTTCTATACAGATACAGATTATGTATTATGTATCAACGATACCGATTCCATCAATTCCACTTTCCAAGGTTACTCCAACGTTCCAATTTCAATCAAACTAGATTAAATTGTACATATCAGGAGACAACATGAGCAAAGATTTCAAGTTGAAGATGGAGAGAGAGAGAGAGAGAGAGAGACAGTGAAACAGGGGGAAAAAACTTTAATAATGCCAATACCAATACCAATACCGATACCAATGTCGACGTCGATCAATGTATGTATTTCATAAAATTTCTAGTTGCTCGGTTACATCTAACACGAAGTATACATTGTGGGTACTTTATATTATGCTTTATACTTTATACCCGTATGAGTAAGTAAAACTTGCTACATGTTAGTACGTTACATGAGAGAGTGGATTCCATCAAAAAGTATTAGTATTATCTCTATGTGTCTAGTTACATGTTACATGTGTCTGGAAGAGTGAGACAGAGAGAAAGTAAGATTGAACGTGATGCACTTTATACGTACCTTGGCTCCTAAATCCATATTTGATTAAAACGGCTTCCATCAGTGTTTGTGGGAGAAGGAGACAGAAACTAGAGATGACATGGACCAGAGAGCTGGTGGGTCCACTGTGTGCCCATATGGTTCGGAGCAGGGAGCGCGTACCTTGGTATAACATATTGGGTGCCAAATGTACGGACCATTCATCTCGAGAACTCAAATGTTTCCCCAACATTCGACTATCGTTAGCAGCGTTGCCCACTTGAAGAATACAGGCAGCCAGGAAGAAAGGTAGTAGAAGTACGGCTACGCCTAAGAGATTTAAGCACATGACGGCGATCCAAAAAAATCCAAAATCCCAACCAACCAACCATCCAGTCCAAGGACACATGAAAATACCAGAAAATTGCAAGTCTTATAAATTGTACATGGGTCAGTTTTCCTTTTTAAACATTGAAGATTGAGAATTACGTACGTATAAAAAGAATATCCATCAATATATTACAGTGTACAGTTTAGAGTTTAGTGTAGTAATGTCTAGAATCAAGAATCTAGAATTAAATCGTAAAATGAAGTGAATTCTCTTTTTTTCTTCTACTGACCTGTCAAAGCAATATAGGTGTTCAGCTCGATGTAGGGAGTCTTCTGATATGGCCAAGCGTGTTCCGCATAACTCACAAATCTTCGAACACTCTGGACGATCAGGTAAGCTTGAAATGCTCCAATAATCAGCCCATACCTAGACATTGTACAACATAATATAATACATGTAATACGTATATATAGTAAATAGTCATATACATATAGTGTGTGACACACCAAGCAGAAAACAGTAACATTTTATTTTTTTACTTCACAACTTCTGTACTCATGTACTCATGTTCTATACGATCTACGACAATCGAGAATAGCTCGCCGTTTTTCCGCTTCCTCCTTTTCTTTTCAAAGGGACGGGAAACGGCAAGAATATCAACTAATCAGAACTTGAATCTTTTGGGATATATATACCACCCGGTTTTTCACACACTTCTTCACACAGAGTTCCGACTTTAGACTCTCGACTCTCGACTCCAGGTCCACATTTATACTATGTATATAGTATACATAGTTGTAATTCCATTATATATATAGACATATAACATATATGTATATCAAACTGAGATTCTTACCATATCGAAGTCATGGAATTGAAACGTGCTCGATGTCTCACAGGTCGCGATTCCTCTTTAAGACTACTCGCCATTCTGTCTGTCAAAGAAACATTAGAAAAGAATGATTATTAGCTACTATGAAATCCAACCAAGGACTCAGTATTGTTGCATAATATATTATGTGTACATTTGAACTTCGTAAGAATGAGGATGCTAATGAGGCCTCGCATACATATATACATACATAGAAGAGCGTAAAAACAAAACAAAGCTAGCAAAAAACGAACAACAACATTAAAAAAGGTAGAAAATAATAGATATGCTGTACAGTGTACAGTGTACAGTATTGAGTACTGAGGCCCGAATAAATAAAATAAACCCAGGGGAACGCGTCACATGACGCCATTATTGAATACGGATTTCCTACAATCTACAATGTTGATGGAATATACCAGGAGACATTTATAGCTGTAGTAATAAACAGTAGAATAGAAAGGAACAATCGGTGAAACTCTATAAGCTATAATATATTATACCGACTGCGTCAAAGATCATCAGTATGTGTACAAAATGTGCATGGATTCCTTTCGAGAAAAAAAGAAATAGGAGTGAAAGCAGAAAACTAGAAAGTAAAAGTAAAAGCCAAACTAGCAGTAGATGAGATTAAAAGTATTCGTTAGAATTCCAGGATTGTACAAAAAAAATGTATATCTTTATTCTGTATCTCCATCTCTGTATAAAAGATACAGCGAGGAAGAAGAATAGTTTATCTTTTTAAACCCTCTTTGGGAGCTCTTTTTTCAATGGAAAGCTTTTACCTGAGTCAAGTATACGCGGCACACGCACAACGCACCGTGTAGAATGTAAAACTTTATATGCAGATATTTTGCAATGTATCTATAGTATCTACTATCTAACATCTAACGCACCATGTTATGTACTATGTACATATAGTTATACGTTTTCTCACACATTCTTCCTGGTATCTCAAGAGTCAAGAGCTTCTTTTCTTTCATATCACATCTACATTTAAATCGACATTTGCTTCTTCTAGCCAATATAATATAATATTATACGTGTATAAGAAATGTGTAGGAGGGAAAAGTATTCTTCTTCTTTTTTTTGGCTCGGAGATTTTAGATTTAACCCCTTTCATGAAAAAAAAGTTTGTTCCTTATGCTTTCATTCTTTACTAATACTTATGTGCTACACTTCTGCGGTCTCTCTTCCGTTTATTCTGAAATGAATATTGCAACTCCATGTGACTGCAGGGGGAACCACTTTTCTTTTTCTTTTTCACTTTTGAACACATCTACAACTACTGCTACAACTACACTACTTCTATTGTAGTGATGAGCAATCGTTTGGATTTGGATTTCCAGATACATAAAGCATAAGGAAAGAATTTAGATTTAGATTTGAGATTCCCCCTTTTGTCGTCGTCTTCTTCTTTTACCCTTTCCCTCACTTAAAAAGTCTGTTTTCTGTATTCTGTATTCTGTACCTACTCGAAATGAAGGGATAGGAACTGTAGAGATTCTCTTTCTTAAAACGAAGAAGATGACACTTTATACTTTTAAACTTTTAATAATTACCCGCAATAAGTCATCCTAATCTTCCCCCGAACAAAAGGCAAGAGGAAGAATGAGAGTGTGTACAGTGTACAGAGAATAGCTTCTTGAATTTTCACACTCACAGACATAATATATTATACAATCTAGCAGCATCCACAATCCACAATCCAGTCTTTTGTCTCACCAACAGATTTTCTTCCTTTCACCACACACATACACATACACATCCTCCAGAAGCAAGGAGCACGGAACACACGCACAATGGTATACATTGTACATCATAGGCCGTACAATGTACAAAGTTTTTGTACAAGAAAATGCATTACAATTTACTACAACTTCTTGAATGAAGCCATATCACATTTTACACGTTGATTTAAGAGGACAGGAATAAAATTCCCATCCACATTATTCCACGAAGCGTACTAAATGGGAAACTGGAGTTTCTCAACTTTTTTTTATGAATTGTTTACAACGTAATGTAAGTAGGTGCAGAGTGCAGACACAATACAGTGATAGAATGGACAATATATAATATGTTACACAATACACAATACACCAACAAAAGTATCTATTATCTATCTACTTGTGTAATTTGTATATTTTGTAACATGTCCTAATTTATATTTGTCCACACTACTTTACTTGATATTATCATTATTATTTTTCTTCTCAAGGATAATCAATACCTTAAAAAGAAAGTTCTTTTTTTTGGCTTCTCTACACTTAACACTACACTTTATCTATTACACTTACTATACATTATACAAGTTTCAAGTATAGAGTATGGAGTATGTATTTTTAATCCTTGTATTATGCACGTATAGACGTGAAATTGTACATTGTACATGTTTAATATTTATCTAACTGTACATGTAAAGAACATTTTTCTTCTCATACAGACAAGTTTCAACAAAATTTATGTTGATGCTTGTTGATTGTTCGTGTTTGCCGTTTGCCGTGACAAGAAGCTAACTCTTGACTCTTTCTGCTTCCTGCCTGTTTTTTTACTTGTACGTTGTACGTTGTATGTTGTGTGCACGCATAATTTAGATTATCATTGTGAGAGACTTGGATAAAACTATAAAGTAAGCGGGGGAATGAATGAATGAATGAATGAATAAACGAACCGGGGAACGAGGGAGCAAAGAATTCAATATCATTATTTGAAATCCAACGTTCCAATCTTCTATTCAGTACGAGGTAAAAGATCAACAGAGTGGATTCCTCTGGATTTGGATTTCGTGCATCAATTATAGAGTCCAAGTAATTTGTTCATTTAAAAGAGAAAGTAAAAGAGTACAAAGTATTTGAGATTCTATAGAACATAGAATGTAGAAACGTTCAGTTCCAATGGAGAACATTCAACATTCTCACTGATCTTGGTAATGATAGTGACGATGCACCCTCACATGCTAAACGTAAACTGTAAAACGTATCAAAGTATTTACAATTTACAAAACAAAGCTGTGTATAAACACACACATTGTAGATATCATTGTACATTGTGGACTACTATGAGAGTCGGCCTACCTGCCGACTCTCATTATGTTATATAAACACAGTTTCGATTTCGATTTTGTACCTTACTAACGAATATAGAATACAGAAAGCCGGTTGTTCTTTGCGTATGTACTTGCAACACGCATGCAACTCATGAAATTCTCGCTTCCAAATAGACACATAAAGAGAACACACGGTAAAATAAAAGGGAAAGAAATAAAGAAAGAAAGAGCATACCAATTATTGCAAGCATGGCATGCAAACTTGCTGAATGCTGACATTCAACATTCAACATTCAAAACACGAGATTTCATGCAATGCAAACATAAATAAAATAGTGAGTGACGCTTAAAATTACTTTTGTTTTTTTTTACATTTTACATGGACGGACCTGAGACCTGAGGTGAACTTTTCACGACATTTCTACACATACATGTAAGTATGCACATTTTGTGAACTTGCTTCCTGTTGGTCTCATTTGAAAAAACATTTTTAATTCCTGAATTTTACACCGGTGTACGAAACTCCACCATTTAAAATACATGCAATGTAAAATGTGCAATGTACAAGTTCATATAAAATTCAAACTGTAATACAGGAAACAAAGTGTAGAATGTACAACGGATAAACTTTACAATCACACATAAACATATTTCATATCTAAATTCACTTGTTTTACTTTTGTTCCAGATTCTTTTCGCCTAGTTTAAAACATGTAAGATGAGATGGGTGAAACTAATAGACTTTTTTTTACACGATATTTTCTACATTCCACATTCTCCATTTGACATACCTACTTTTTTTATCCACTTGTGTAAATTCCCCTGGTTGATAAATTCAAAAAAGAAGAGAAAAGACTTTTCCCTTCTCCCTTCAACTCACTCCGTTGACAAAAACAGAAGGTAAGTGAAAGAGAAAAATGGCCCAACTCTTTTTTTTTCGCTAAAAGCTATCTGACATATGTAGATCGACACAGAAAAGTGTGAATGAGTACGACATGGAATGGAATGAAAAGTTTCAGTTAAGATTGAATTTGGAATTTGGAATTCATACACTTTTCCCCACTCACTTCTCACTTCAAGATTCAAGATAGTATCGACATTTTCTCCATGTACAATGTATCGTACACCGTATGAACGGGAGAGTAGGACATGTGTAGAGATAAAATAAGCGCTCTAAACTTTTTTTTTCTCGTTTAAACATTAACTCAAGAATGAATAGGTTAAAAGCACCTCTGACTTGACTTGATTTCATTCTCTTTTTAGATTTTAGACTTTTAGATTTTCTGACTTCCTTTTACATTTTACATACGTTCAACCTAGATCCGACATCCTAGATAAACCTGGAGCGTGAATTGGAAGCATTAGTCAGATAGTCAAGCGGATGTGCGAATATATCTAGAAATCTAGAATCTAGAGACTGGAGACTTGAGATACAAAATATAGGAAAACGTTCCCGTTTTGTTCTACTTTTTTGCCCACTCTCTTTCGTTTACTTTCTTTCCCCTTGACTTATGGTCCCATCACAATTGAATACACGCACAGTTATACATTCACCAACTTCCAACTCTCATTATGT